>SZWC01012874.1:14397-29765 GCA_023375785.1 Penium margaritaceum | reverse complement strand
CCCCCCAAAAGTGACAATTGTATCTAGCGAGTGTATCAGCAGATGTAGCAGGTAGACAACCGCACAAATACATGTGTGTATTTATGCCGTTGGAGGCGAATGTAGATTTGGAGCGTCGATCTTTGTCATTCAACGGATGGGGTACATAAAGTATCTATCATGTGACAGGGGCACAATGCAAAAAAAGAAAGCATGCCATGATTCAAAGTTCACTCGGCCTCCCCAAATGTTCTATTGCATTGGGGAAGGGTATCTGGGGTGTCTTGTACATCGGCTCAAAAGTGACACAAGTGTATTTTTACACTTGTATCTAGTTTGGATACCCTTAGAAAAACTGTCCCCAATACGGAACCCCAACTCAATCTCAACGGGGAGGGGGGGTTGGGGGGGGGGGGGGTCCCGCTTGACTGTTGTTACCCGCCGATAGAGCGTTGGGTGACCCATTAAGACACCCAATGTCCATATTAGGTGTCAACAGAAAGAAGTCCCCGTACGCGTCCGTTCCTATGTTAAAGACATGGAAAATTGGTTCAATAAGTACACAAATGGATTCTATTGTGTTACAACATATGCTGAAGTGATATTTAACAAAAATCATATCTTTTTTCATTTACAATATTTTTGAAAGAATCCAGCTATCAAGATCTTGTGGTAAGACTCTTGTATCCATGTACATAGATGGTTTTGTGAATAAGATTGTAGCAAGAAATTTCTAGGAAACACTGTCTATTGTGAACGTCTTTTTCTTCCAAGTATCCTCACCATGTGTTTCAGTCTCGTACACTCACTATCAAGTGTATGGATTTGGTGTGATTGGGCATAAATGTTGTCAGCGTTCGCAAACACAAGCACGGCAACGATGGCAAGCGTGCATGGCTCGCCAACCGGCAGGACATCGTCAACGAGATTAAAAGGACGCTGACGGACGCTCAAGATGCGGGGCATGTGCTGGACAGCAAAATCATTCGCCGCGAGATCCGCGGGATCATCGCAAGCCACGCGCCGGACGAGTTGGAGAAGCTGGGCCCCAAGGCTTTTTTACGCCCATGGGTTCACTCTTTTGTCCGCCGCAAGCTGGGGTGGTCCTGGAAAAGTGGAACGACGGCAGTGCAGAAGGTGCCAGAGAACTGAGAGGAACAGATCCTGACCTTCCACCGTCGGTGTGCTTGGATGGTCACCCTTTATGGCATCAAGCCATTTATGGTGATCAATGCAGACCACACTGGCGTCCAGCTCATGCCATCCGCTGGACACACGTATGCGCCACATGGGTCTGAAGAGATGGGGGTCCTTGGGCTGGACGACAAGCGTGCAGTGACCGTGCTGGTCACCAGCTCCATGACGGGCAACCTCCTGTCCATGCAGCTCATTTTCGGGGGGTGGTGGGGGGTACGAAGCGGTGCCTCCCTCGTGGCCCCCATGCCGACAGGCTCGTGCAGCATGGTTATAACCTGACGCAGACAAAGACACATTGGGCCAATGCTGACACGACGCGCAAATGGATCAAGCACATCATCGCTCCGTACTACGAGCGGATGTGCGGTGAACTCGGCTTGAGCATGGGTGATGCACACATGCTCTTAGTGCTAGACACATGGATACCACAGTGCTGCGGAGAATTTTGGGAATGGTTGCACACACACTACCCATATATGCACACTGTGTATGTGCCAGCAGGCTGCACTCCGAAAGCACAACTTGCCGATGTAGGTCTCATCCGCCCCCTTAAGAGCAAGCTCGAAGAACTGTTTTCCACATGGGGTGTTGACCGCAGCAAGGCTGGAGAGGGGATGAAGATAGGCATGAAGGAAATCAAGGAGACTGCTTGTGTTTGTTTTTTTTTAAGGCTGGACATACGTGTGAGAGGGTGAGCCCATGGTCAAGAACGCATGGGCTGGTGCAAACTTTCCACTTGTGTTTGAGCCGGGTTTATATCAAATTCAATAATCAGTAGGGTAGTGTACGCAGCAGACATGAAGTAGAATGCTAGA
Organism: Penium margaritaceum; assembly: GCA_023375785.1. Lineage (NCBI taxonomy): Eukaryota > Viridiplantae > Streptophyta > Zygnematophyceae > Desmidiales > Peniaceae > Penium > Penium margaritaceum. The sequence goes on along the minus strand of SZWC01012874.1, from coordinate 27,774 downwards.
TTTCGAAGCGGACAGGAGCATGCAGAGAGAGGCTGGGAAGTAGCCAGAGAAATTTTGCTGGGCTGAGTAGAGGAACAGAGTGGCGGAGTAAAGAACTGCAGGTGAGTTGTTGACAACGAATGAGCAAGACAAGAGTGGGCAGAGTGGAGATACCTCATTTTCTACACCAGTCACTTCATTTTGTTTTCCTATGGTTCCCTGTCCAGGGCGGCCAAACCAAAGGCAAATAAAATGAAGTAACGGTTCTGGGTTGATTTGCGGAGGAAATGAACATTCTCCATATACATGCAGAATGGGCGGAACAGGAAAGAACAAAAAAGTGCAACATCTTCTTTCCACCAGCCGTATGCTTCACAACTTAGTCTCATGAGGGAAGCCTGGGTTCAGACCTATTGGGCATAGACCGATTATTCTTTTCTGAGGTGGTTTTCCTTGGAGGTAGAAACTTACTTGGGTCAAGGCACTTTGTTTCCTGCCTAAAGTTCCGACTTGTTTGAGAGATGATGTCTTGAAAGAATTTTGTTTCAACAAACGGATGCTCCCAGCACCCGATATTAAAGTGCATTTGACCAGAAATCCAAAAATAGAAGGAGATCCTCTCATGCTGTACAGAATGAAGTGGATCCACACATGCTGAAAGAAAGTAATGGTACTCTGCACAGAAGAAAGAGGCAGTTATGCAATTAAGCACATCTGCCTCCAAAAAATCGACAACATGTCTAGGTAGGAATATTTTGCCGAAGATCAGGTTGTTCAGAAGAGGTTTCCATTTGATCATGGGTTTTTTGTTACCTACCAGTTTAAATTCAGAGAGATTCAACCTCCAAGGTCGAAATGTTGCGGGGCCTTGGATGTGACGAAACTGTTGGAGTCATGCCCTTGCCTCTGTGGCTAAATGGTTGAATTCCCTGGAGAAGGGACGGAACGTGGGATCATGGGGTCTGTGGAAGTGTTCTGTGTTTCCAAAAAAAAGGTGTTTCTGAGGCACCAGGCCTCCTGCAGAAATTCACCCTTCTACGGATATATCGCATCCAGCAGAATAAGCCAGGTGGCAACAAGAGTTGGCGGGAGACCCCCACAGCACAGGGGATAAATCGCAGCTGGCTATGTCACGTGTCTGTTATGGTCAGGAGTGTGTATGGATGTTAACCTGCTGGATAATGCGCAGGGAACACAAGCCGCAATGGTGTATGTCCTCACTAGTTTTGAAATTGCAGTGTGGACCTGGCCACCCCAAAACCAAAGCACATCAATGTCCACTCGGTACATTGATGTGATTCTCCCCGTATCATCCACACCTCAACCACAAAATATTCTATAGTAAGACTATGCATTATTCTGCCCTTTCCTTGGCGTCGCATGCACGCTACATGCCTCATTTTCTGTTGATGAAGTCATGAATTGTCTCCGTGGTCAATCGTTTTTCCACAATCTCACATGGTCAGCCGCGCTAACTCAAGTTGGCAGCATTTGACGAGTCAACAATTGACATCCAAGGATCTACTACCTGGCAATTAGAATTCAGAATACTGCTCCTTATTCCAATGTTAGTTCTAGTTATCAAGGTTTGGATTCCGAATTTCTTGGATCGGACGTATTAATAAAAAAAAATAAAAAAAAACGTTTGATGCCTTAAGATCAAGGTTCAAAGTATGCAGGTCAATTTTTGGAGGTCAAATCTTGGACTCTGAAGTTTGGAGATCTGATTTTGGAGTTCGGAATTCAGATATCAAAGGTGAACTTCAGAAGTTCAAAGTTCAAAGTTCTAACTCTGACTTTGGAGTTCAAAGTCCGATGTTCAAAGTTAAGAGTCTGACTTGCGTATTGTGTTATTTTCATGCATACAGATTAAGTAACTCATTCAGCATGGATATCCTTAACAAAATAAATGATTAGAACTTGAGTGTGGTGTTCAAAACGGGAGGGTTTGGGTGGGAGAGGGGGTTGGTGAGGTCACCCCAGACTTAAAAAAAAAAGGTGCTCACTGACTTGCCGTGTCAGACCTGGTTGTTTGTAGAGACAGGGGGGGGGGGGGACCTCGCGTGGTTGTTGAACTTGAGATTGATCCACATCAATGCCCCATCGATGTGGATTGTGGTTCCGCGGCTGCGGTGGTAGGGTCAACCAGGAACCCCGTGTCAACAGTGGCAACTTGTGACTCCTAGGACTATGTCTTCTCATTGTACTTGCAATATTGAAATAATCTGAGGGAAATAATAGCTGGACTGATGAATATTTGATGGATTTATTATTAAGTTCCATGTCTCTCCCACAGTCTGTTCCTTGAATCTCCTGCATGTGCGACTGCAAGTAAACTTCATGTGAAACACTAACAAGAAGTCAGATGTGCCACATAGTTCTGTAGACTTGCAGAATTCACAAGTAGACTTTGTGTGTATCATTCAGTTGGAGTGGAAGAAGTGTTTCAGACCCCTCCATAGAAGTGGTCCCCTGTTTGTGAACAACACTCCATGGAGTGCTTAGACCCAACAGGAACCCACACCCCTGGAATGCTACTATTAGTCTAGGTGGTGTTGTGTCAGATGGTAGAAAGCAAGAAGTGCACAGTTGACCCCCACGTGCTCCAACAGGTACGATGCTTGCGTGAAGCATCTGAAATCTTTCATAAAAAGGTTTAATCCTCAGTGCTTGATAGGGTTTTCTTGGTGGTCGAGAACAGGGTAGTCCATGGTTGTGCAATGGATTTCCCGGGTCTCAAGAGACAATGTGCTACAGGAAAGATCTTCCATAGTTGCACACTCAAGATCTGTCATCTATTCATGTTCCCTTCATACTCCAGACCTGAGAACCAGGTGGCATGTTCCAGTTCCCCAGGATGAATTATTTATTTTGCTTTAGTTTTCTTGTGATGTTGGCACTATACCATAGCATTGTGAAATGTTTTAGACACAATCTGTAGTTTCTCTGTGATTGAGACATGGGCACTCTCTGAAAGCGTGGGAGGAACTTACTTGTCTGTTCTTGTATTCTGTCGCAGGCATACTCCCTGTCATTCCACTTGGATACAACGCGGATGGTGGAGCCTGTTGGGCTTGCCACCTACCTCCGGTACACAAATCCACTGTATGCTCCTTGTACCATCTCCATTTTTCATAGCGCAATGCATTCCAAACATGGCCAAACTTTGAGGATGCCAGTTTTCCCTCATGACATGTATCCCAGTTCCACTGAAAAGGAGTTGGAGAGAATAAATTACCATACTTATACTCCGATTAAAAGGACCAAAATGGGAAAACTCAAGAGATATCTCAGTTTTGCCATCAAGAGGGACCACAAGGTGCTCCCGTTGGAAATGGGGCAAGAGAAGTACGCGGAAGAGGTGCTCCACCGCTACAATATGGATGAGTGAAGCAAAATTCTCACACCCATAACCACAATGTGTGAGCTGATCTTGGACATGGACCAAAGCTTGGATGAGAAAAAGGAAGAGATGAAAGAGGTGTTGTGTTAGTTCATGGCCAGCACCTTCATGTGCACCATGGTGGCAACACGGCCTGATCTGGTTTTGGCACAAGGATAGGTGAGCTTCCACATCACTGATCCTGGGTTTTAACATTGACAATCAGGGAAGTGGATTGTTTTTCAGGGCCCAAAGCATGTCATGCCCAGTTTTGTTCACCTGTTGAAAGAAAAAATCTTGGAAAGCAACTAATTTTGCTCACCGTCCTTGCTGCACATGCGCCATCGCTTGATTGTGAGGGTCGCAATCAAGCAATGGCGCAGCTGTTCTATGTTCCCCGCAAACCCTCTACAATTTATGCAAACCGCATTCACACCCTAACCTAACTTATGATTGGGTTTTGGGGTTCTGTTCTTGCACAGGTTCCAACTGGGCCCCACTACCGTGGGGCCCGGCAGGATCACTTTTAACGCATGAGGACTTTTTGACCCCATTATTTCTTTTTGGTTTCTTGAAAGCCCTACTTTTGCATGCAAGTCATATGAAAACTGTCTCCTAATTACATTCAGGATTTTAAGGTTATATCTTGTGTGTGCACCTGCTGGGCCCCGCAGTAGTGGGACTGAGCAGGTTTCCTTTCAACGAATGGAAAGTCTCAGACCCCCCATGCAAATTCCTCGTAAATGTGCCACCAAACAATCATACACCACTCAATGGGGCTCATTTTTCAGGTATTTTTCCACTACCTCAAGATAAAAAAGAGTCATGACTCAAGTTTGGAGGAGGACTCCCTCATAATGATTGGCGGCTTGGATGCAGAATGGGCTGGGGAGGTGGACGACAGAAAAACAATGCCAGATATGGATCTGTTCTTGGTCGTGTAGTAGTTCTGCAGATGATTCGGAAGCAGGGCTGTGTGGCCCTGTCCAAAATTAAGGCTCATTACACCACACTCATGGAATTGCAAAGGCGGCAGTGTGGCTGTGGAAAATTCTGAAGAACATCGTCTTGTCATAAAATAAGCCGACCATACTCAATGTGGAAACACATACCACAATCAGCCACCAAACACAAACTCATCGAGATCAACCACATCGAGATCCGCCACCGCTAGGCAATGAAATCGGTCGTGAAGGGAGATGCAATAATCATACATTGTGGCATAGAGCTCATGCTGGCCGATGCCATGACCAAGGCCTAGCCCGAGGATAGGCACAATGTGAGCTGCAAGGATCCCGGTTTGAGTTCCGATGGCTGAAGGCCGCAGGTTTCAACGAAAGAGGCATCAAGGCTACGGTGCAAGGAGGGGATTGTTGGAATCCTGTGCCCCTTACCATGTTTACTCGGAATTGGTGAAAGAAGACCTTATACTTTTGCAGATTTGATTCCTTGGAAGCCAAGTCTGAGTCTTACCACAAAGCGGCTTCCAATTGTAGCGTGCAAGGAATGGCAAGTGGTTCCACCCAGGGGTATTTGATGCTCGTAACAGGGGACTCAGCAATCCAATTTGGGTATCATTCAATGCATTAAAAGGCTTGGATATAATGTTATCTCACTATTTCAAGTAATGAGTAAAAGTTTCCATTGAGCATCAATGAATTAAGAGGTCATGGAAGGGGACTGGGGCCCACCCTGATGGGTAGCATACCGGTCAAAATTCGTGTGATTTGGGTGCAAGTAAAAAATTGCACAATTCAATCCGCTCTGTGAAATTATGGAGGATTTTGAACTTCCTGTCGTGCTCGCCCTGCTCGGCCGCACCCAAGTCCACACCTTCACCGCTTCAGTGCTCATGCACCCGTGCACTGCACCCACTCCTATGTACTACTCCAAATACTGCAGCGCTTGTATCGTTGACACTGCGCCCACTCAGCCTTCATCATCGCTGATGTCACCTTGGCGCTGAGGCTTCTAGCCCGCGCCTCGGTACTCTGGCCTAGACGGAGCATCAGTTCTTCATCACGCTTGCCACACCGGCCGCGCCCATATTTCCTCATGCTTTCTTCTATCTATATGCAAACTATTCCTGCCTTGATACATCTCTAATGGTCTCCTGCAATCACTTGGCTTACATCAGCTGATGTCATCGTTTCCTGTGGTCTCTTGTGCTCATTCTATGAACCACACCCATATCGGCGACTCACTCACGTGTTGTGACAGTACGTCGTACATCCGTCATGTAATGCACCATGGTCCGTCCCGTGTCTGGGCTAGAGTGCTTTCTAGGTGTACATCCCTCCAAACTTAGCCGGAAGTCGGGCACCAAACCCAGCGCAACAAGGAAGCTCAAAGTGCTACTGAGAATCGTAAGTGTCCCTCATCACCGTTTGCCACAATCTTCCGGCATCGCTGCACACTTCGACTCATTGTTCGTTTTTCTGTGGAGTGCAGGCCCCTCCATCAAGGATGATGATGGACCAGACGGGCGCAGTTCCTGGGAGGTATGGAGTTCCAAACCACGGAGTGCCGCTGCGCCATAGAGGACTATGCAGTTGAACAACGGTTTCCATTGAAGTGGGAGAGCTCGGAGCCTGACTGAAAAGTGGTGTGTTTTTGCAACCGGAAGTGCAAGGGGTGCAAGTGGTTCATCCGTGTGTGCATGAACGAAGGGTGTGAGGGGTGCAAGGGTTGTGGCTGTATAGTGGGCTGCGTGGTGTCTTCGTACATTGATGGCCACAAGTGCACCCCGGGCCATACGAAGGGAAATCCCGCACACACTACATAGTGGCCGAGACCTTACCACCGATGCCAAGGCTCTCCACGCTGTTGTAGAAACGTAACCAATGAGAAAGCCGGCTACCAGCTTGCCTGGAAGGCACGGGACAAGGCACAGGAGGAAGTGATGGGAGAAAAGGAAACTTCCTGGATCCCCACGTAATGCACCAAGGTAAGGGTTAACTGTTGTGTTCTTTTACATCCATGTCCCTGAATCCTTGTGTTCATCCATGTCCCTGCATCTACGTCCCTACATCCTTGTGTTCTTCCATGTCTCTGCATCCTTGCGCACTTGCAGCTCATGAGGGTGGACCTGAACACCATTGTAACCGCGGAGCAACAGAACAAAAAGTTCTGGTGCTGCTTTGTGGTGCCCGGGGCTTCCCGTAAGGCGTGGCCGCACGTGTGCCGTACCGTCAGGACAGGACGTTTTTTAATATTGGCTACAAATAAGTGTTATTATCACCCAGTTCTTTGAGGCCAAAAACAACAGCGTCCCCATGGCCTACGCCATCGTCAGCAAGGAGGACGAGGACAATTGGGACTGGTTCCCGCTCCAGCTTGCGAACGCGTACTGGACCCTGCGGGAGGGCGGCACTACCATCATCAGTGAACGAGATGCGGGCCTCCTGGCCGCCATGCAGAAGCTGCTGCTATGCGCATCGCACAAGTACTTTGCATTTCATATCAAGGAGAACAATGGTGTGACCTATAGCAAGACTGCCACGGAGATATTCTGGCATCTGGCGAGCGCTTACAAGTATGAAGAGTACGAAAAACTCAGCCTGGAGCTAATGGAGAGAAATCATGGGGCATACATCTACGTGTTTGGATGGATTCCAAGGGGGGCATCATGTTGTGGTGCTGGAGCCGCTTCCATGGTCCACCGGGGTGTGGAGGGCACATGACGAGTAATGCCACAGAATCGTTGAACGCACGTATCATTGAGGCGAGAACGTTTCCCATTCCACTGATTTGGGAGTTTTTACCCACTCATCCAAAAGCTATTCGCAACGCACATGAAGCTTATAAATGATTCCATCATGGAAAATGGCCAGGAGAAGAGGTGGGCGACAACACCGGGAAAGGTGCTGCATCACAACTTCCTGGCGGCCCGAGACTCTGAGGTGGTGCACACCGGGAACCTGATGGCGACTGTGACTAGGAGCAGGGGTGTGCTGTGGCAGGTGGATTGCCACATGCGTAAGTGCAAATGCGACCGCAACCAGGAGTTTGGCATCCCCTGCGTGCACGCCTGTGCAGTGCTGCTTGAGAACGGCGTGACCCCAGATGGCTACACTGACATGGCATACAGTGTGGCTGTGTAGAAGCGCTGCTACGGCTACCCTATGCCTGAACCTCCAGAACCAGAGGTGGACCCTGTGGATGGCGAGATAATACAGGATCAGACTGTGGCAAGTAAGGGCCAGGGAGAAGAGGAGGAGGATGAGGAGGAGTACGAGGAAAGTGCAAGAGAGGAGGAGAACATCCTTGAGGTCTTGGTTTCCAGGCCTGCTCCTGTGGATGACCGCACAATTGAGTGGACTGACTCCGAGACCTCAGACGAGGAGCATGACCCAGACAAGGAGACTAGGAGGGCATGAGGCAGAGGAGGCAGATTTTAGGTGTTAGTATGCCATGGTCCGGGAGCTCGAGCCAGAGATGGGCCTTCCGGACCTTGACCTTGTGCCTGACACCGGTGCTCTTTGAAGGAAATTGTTTGTTTAACCATTGCACTATGTTTCCCATGTACGCTTTGCTATGTGGATTTTCAAGGAGAATGCATTGTTTCTCGTATTGTCATGTACATCTTCATTGATAATGTGTGTTCCATCAATGCTTGCAGGTGCACAAGACTTTCCTGCTCATGCCTCTGCAAGCTTCTTCAACCTCAAGCACAGCGAGGTCGAGGAAGGAGTTTCTGTTAGGGGGTGATTTAGGTTGCAGTGCCTCAAAGTGGAGACACGTGATGATGGTCAGATAACACATGGCCAACCAGACGAACTGTTCTATGATGAAGTGGAGTGTGGAGATGCCTGCCCGTGTGCAGCTTGTGATGTAATTTGTTGGGTGCTCAGTTTGCCAGTGTATGTGCAAGAGAAGATTGCTTCGTACGATCTCTCTCCATTCTATTATTACATTTGGAAATGACGCATTACAACTTCTTTGTTCATTTTTACTTGTTCCAATTTATTTCCATCTGTCTCAATTGTATTGCACTTAGAGATGCTAAACATTAGCCTTGTTTAAGAAAGTTAGACAGACACACAATGTTGTATGCATTCATCATAGAATATGGAACAGTACAATAGACACTTTAGACTTGAAATGACTGTGGGAACAATTCACAATGTGAACATGAAGGAAGACTCACGTGCATAGAACAACCTTAGGACTCTTTGCTGTTGGTGAATGCATATGAAACCCAGTGAGCGTTGTACATTGCATAGAGTAAGAATTTATTTAGCAAAAAAAAGTGGTAACACTACTTAATATGATTCAAATGACTCGAGATATGAGGGAAACATAGAACTACCACATAACTATCCATAATGTCAATGTTGACATGGTATGCCCCTTGCCATGAGTGCCGTTGAGTGTACTTCCTGGTTCGACCACTGAGGAGTGGTAGAACACCTGATCTGATTTTACATTTGGATTCCTTGGATTTTTCCATGCAGGATCGAGCTTTGAATCGCTCGATTTGAGTGAGTATTCAGAAAGTTAGCCTAGCCCGAAATTCGGGTGTTTGGGGGGTGGAATCTGGTACCCGCCATGGGTGGCCGGATAATCCACCACCAGTGATCCGAGTTCGTCTCCAACGAACCCCAAATGCACCAGGGCCATAAAGGAAGCAACCAGAAGACTCTCCTTGACCAGGGTGAATTTCTCCTTGACTTCTGGGTAAGGAAAGGCGCTTCGACGGGTCATCATCGAAGCGCCTCCCGTTGCCTAGCGTGCAAAGCAAAGTGGGCGGCTCCACCAAGGGTTACTTTGACGGCCGTAGCAGGGGCTCTACTGCTCTATTTTGGGCATTCATGGATGCGTTGGAAAGCTTAGATCACAGGCAATAAGGATCTAATGTAATCTCACTATGCTAACTAACAAAATTGTGTTTCGATTCAGTTCTATTTAATGTGACGTGTTCTGCCCACTCACATCCATGATGCGTGTGCTCCACACTCTTCACCAAAGGTGTCCATTGGCTGCCCCAAACCTTGGTAGCATGAACTAGTGAGAGCTAGGCATCCTTGAGGGTGCCTCTACACCCAATAGAGCCAACAAAGGGTTATGGGCCCACGTGCGTAGAGGGACCCTAGCTCTACAACGTTCACGCTACCGCCGCGCGCCATGACACCGACCGAGCAAGAGAGCATCGGTGTCTCCAAGTTTGACGGACTTCGCTTCCACCTTTGGAGGTGGGAGTTTGAGGTCTTCCTCGATGATAAGGGCCTGCTTGAGCTGGTCAAGGGTGAAGAAACTGCCCCTCCAGATACCGCGACGCCGGAGGAAGTGGAAGCGTACAAGAAGCGCAACAAGAAGGCGCTTGCTTTGATGGTGTATGCGCTTGCTCCGACGCAGCGCTCCCTCATTCAAGGATGTACGGAGGCTGCCGAGGCCTGGAAGAATCTCTACACCATCTACCAGTCCACCAACCTTGCTAACCAGCTCTTCGTCTTCAAGAGGCTCGTCACCCTCCGAGCCAACGACGGCGACGACATCATGGAGATCCTGCAGCAGATTGAGTCCCTCACTGCCGAGTGCGTAGCCACCGGATGGAAGGTCGACCCTCAGCTGCAAGCCATGATCCTCCTCTTGGCCTTGCCGGACAGTTGGAGTCCCATGATCACCGTCGTAGGCGGCTGGTCCGCCGATGAGCTGAAGTACCCGAAGGTGGCTGAGTACGTCCGCAACGAATGGATGCGGCGTGGTGGGAGAGAGAGTGGGGCGAAATCAACTTCCGCCTATGCCGTCCGCCCTCAAGGTGGAGGGGGAGGCAAGAAGGGGAAGGGTGCCAACCAGGGCACCAAGAGAGGTGACAACAAGGGGGAGTGCTCCAATTATGGAAAACAGGGCCACACCGCACGTGATTGCCCCAACAAGAAGTCGGACCAGCCCAGGAAGGGCAGGAAGAAGGACACCCAAGCCATGATGGCCAGGGAGTCTACCAACTTGACAGATCCAGAAGTCACTGTGATCAACTGCGGATTAGGCCACCACACACAATGCAACCGGGCGGCGTTTGTCACCTACGGCACCACCGAGCAGCGCATGACAGTGGTCAACGGCAAAACAGAGTTGGCCGCGGGCGAAGGCAATGTAGGCATCGTGTCGGTGGTGAACGGGAAATTCATTTTGTGCACCATCTATGACGTACTCCACATGGCCAAATTTGGGGAAAACCTGCTGTCAGTGAGCCGCCTTACCAACAAGGGGCTTGAGGTACTCTTCAACAAGAGGGAAGCTATCATCCAGAAGGAGGGTGACGGCGAGGTGATTGCACGTGGCAAGAGGGAGGAGGACCTGTACCTTCTCCGTACCAAGGTCCTTGCCGATGTGGTGAGGACCGACGCCGCCAACCTTGTGACGAAGGATGAAGGGGACCTGGACCTATGGCATCGTCGCCTATGCCACATTGCTCCCTCAACTGTGAGGGACATGGAAAAGAAGGAAGTGGTCCGGGGTCTTGAGGTCAAAAGCCTCGACGCAGCCAAGAATGCCGTGTGCGAGCCGTGCGTGGTCGACAAGGCAACACGGCAGCTGTTCGATGGCCTAAACCCTAAACCCTAAAGGGACGCGTGCATTGGGAAAGTTGGAGGTGGTCCACACTGACGTGTGTGGACCATTCGAGAGCTCCATTGGGGGCGCTCGCTACTGCGTGACCTTCATTGACGATCACAACCGCAAGCTCTACCTCTACATTATCAAGAGGAAGAGCGATGTTGTGTCGTGCATGCAGGAGTTCGTGGCGGCTGTGGAGCGCCAAACTGAGTTGAAGGTGAAGGCCTTCCTGAGTGACAACGGCGGTGAGTAAGAGGGCTGCTTGGCATGGATGAAGAGCAAGGGGATCGCGTGGCAGAAAACCACGCCACACTCTCCACAGCAGAATGGCGTCTCCGAGAGGGCGAACCGCACCATCCTCAACATGGTCCGGTCCATGTTGAGTGACGCCGGCCTCGCGTAGCGGTACTGGGGCGAGGCGGCACGGACAGCGGCGTACATCATGAACCTGACGCCGACAAAGCTACTAAAAGACGCGGAGTCCAAGGTGTGGAAGATGTCACAAGAAGTGTGGAGCGGGAGGAAGCCAACTGTGGCACACCTCCGCACGTTTGGTTGTGTTGCACATGCTGTTGTGTAGGCATGGGAGGGGCGGGGCAAGCTGGACCTGCGAACTCGCCGGTGCATTTTTTCCGGATACAAGAGCGGGAGCAAGGCGTACCAGCTCTTCGACCCACGGAGGCAGCACATCGTGAAGAGTCACGGAGTCACGTTCGACAAGGCCAGCCGTTGGACGGACAAGGATGCGGGTCTCTCCAAGCGTGGGGAGTCGCTGTCACTCCTTGAGGGGAAGACACCGGAGGACGCAAAAGAGGGTGACATCCCATCGGCTCCAGCCGGCAAGAAGCATCCGGGCGATGTGGGAGCGGCTGATTTGCATTCAGCCGAGTCGGACAATGAGTCCGAAGCGCCGGCAGCAATGGAGCTGAACGAAGAGGTGGGGAGTGAGCCCGCATCTCCACGGTCCCCGAGAGAGGGGGAGCAGGCCAGGGGTGTGAGTGGCACTGCGAGGGGGCAGCAGCAGCAGCAACGGCAGCAGCAACAGCAGCCTCAACAGCAGCAGCCCCAGAGAAGCGAACGCGCAAGGAGAACGGCAAAGAGGCACGATGCCGCAGAGGGCATCTGGACTGGGCTCGCTTGAGCGTTCTTTGCGCAAGAGGAGCCCGAGACCATCAAGGAGGCGTTGCACTGGAAGGATGGGGCAGAGTGGGGGGGAGCTATAAAATTTGAGCTCACCTCCCATGAAGAAAATGGCACTTGGCAGCTGATTGACAGGCCAGAGGGCGCAAAAACCATTGGCTCCAAGTGGATCTTCAAGAAGAAGCTCACCAAGGGAGGGGAAGGTGGAGCGGTACAAAGCGCGGCTGGCCACAGAAGGGTACGCCCAGCAAAAGGGTGAACACTACGATGAAACCTTCGTGCCGGTGGCGAAGTTTGCCTCCATTCGCTCCATCCTCTCGGTGGTGGCGGTGCGCGACTACGAAGTCCACCAAATGGATGTGAAAACTACGTTCCTCAATAGCGACCTGGACAAGGAGGTCTACATTGTTGTTCTTCTATGCCCCATGGCCACTGCTATGGGTTGACGGACAGGTTGGGCATGCACTGCTCCCTTGGAGTAAGTCCCCCAAACCTTGTTCGTGGTGCAAGTCCAAGCGAGACACCAGAAGTGTAGCGCAACGGATAGCATGTTGGACTTAGGGACAACAGGTCCTGCGATCGAGCCTTGATGTGCGCAGGAGGTTTTTTGACNACATTTCTCCATGCATGAGGAGAGTGCGCCACTTGGCGGTCAGTGGATGCGCCAATTGGCGGACTGGTGAGGTGGTGTGGAGTGACCACCCCAAAAGTGTCACTACCCACACACCTTAGAAGCCAGGCCTAGGACTATATGTACCAGGCTCATTCCTCATTCTAATTACACAATCTGGCCTTAGATGCTCCTCACAGAGTTGTCCAACTAAGGAACGGTATAAAGAAGACACTGGTTGGTCTAAGCCCCAGGAGTTAGTCTTTGACTAGCACCTTGCGCGAAAGTGACCAAGTGTTAAGTGGACACAGTTGCTAGCAAGTGATTTCTTAGGAATTGCTCAGTGTGGAACCGTGATCCTGAGGGTGATATCTTCTCCTAGCTGAAATGCTAGGAGCGGATGGCAGGTGCTATTGTGTCGGCCCTGTTTTCTAGTCCGTTTGCCTCAGGCCGGTTGACAAAGGGTTATGGGCCCACACTGACCAGTTGTAAGGCACGGTTAGCTCAACTCTGGTACGCTCTCTCCAGGTGCGCACGCCGGCTCCATCAGCTCCATCAGCTCCATCAGCTTCATCAACTTCAACGGCTTGGTCTGCACTCAGCACACAGGGACCAAGGAAAAGCTCTGCCCTTGGAGGCACGACCCTTGAGTCCCAACCAGGACAAGCTCTGCCCTTGGTGGCAAGACCCTGGGTGTGTTGGTGTAGAT
>SZWC01012874.1:0-13348 GCA_023375785.1 Penium margaritaceum | reverse complement strand
GGAACGAAGACATCAAGGTCCTCTACGCCAACAAAGATCTCGTGGCACAGGTTCCACGGGTTGACGGACTCTACGTACTGCAGACAACGGCAGCAAAGAGCTCGGAAAAGGAGGGCCATGCGGGTGCAGCGGAGGCAGTGGTCTCGACACCCACGCAGGAGAGCACACCAACGAAAACTGAAAAAGCATCCTCTGCCGCAAAAGACGAAGACGCTGATCTGTGGCATAGACGCTTTGGGCATGTGGCAAACAGCACACTCCAAGTCATCCAGCAACAACAGCTGGTCCGTGGCATGGATGGTTGCAAGAAGGATGCGGTTGGATGTGGCAGCCTGTGTGAACCTTGCCTCCAAGGCAAGACCAAGCGAACGCGCTTTGAGCGCAATGGTCGCCGCGCAGAATCAGCCCTTGACCTCATTCACACCGACGTGTGCGGACCCTTTCGCACGGCGTCAAATGGTGGTAGCAAGTATTTTCTGACCTTCATAGATGACCACAGCCGCAAGGTGTGGATCTTCTTCCTCAAAGCAAAGGGAGAGGTCAGAGAAAAGTTGCAGGAGTTTGTCGCCATGGTGGAGCGGCAGACCGGAAAGAAAGTCAAAGCGATGCGAAGCGACAACGGTGGAGAGTACGAGGCATGCAAGGGCTGGTTGAGGCAACATGGGATCAGCCACCAGCCCACAACGCCTTACACGCCGCAGAGCAATGGTGTTGCCGAACGGATGAATCAGACCATCCTCGGCATGGTGCGTAGCATGCTCTTTGATGCAAAGCTTCCACCGCGGTTCTGGGCGGAAGCGGCAAGAACGGCATGCTATCTCGTCAACCTGACTCCTGCGGCTGCTCTGGGCAGGCGCGGAAAGAAGAAGGGAAAGCAACAGATGACACCACAAGAAGTTTGGTCAGGGAAGAAGCCGGACGCATCACACCTGAAGGTATTCGGCTGCACCGCATGGGCAAAGGTCCAGGCGGGTGAGGGTGCCGGCAAGCTGGATTCAAGAGCACGAAAGTGCGTTATGGTGGGCTATGAGACGGCCCACAAGACATATCGCTTGTGGGACCTGGCAGGAAGAAGACTCATCACCAGCCGGGATGTAACCTTTGACGAGAGGAAACCAGGCAAGGAAGAGATGCTTGATCCCACGGAAGCTCCAAAACAGGGAGAGTGGTTGGTGCTGCTAGAGTCAGGAGATCAAGCTCCTGAAAACTGGCAAGTGGTGCCAGTGCGACAGGCCGTGAAGAAGAGTGGTGTGCCAGGGGGAGCGGCTGCGCAGGCTGACGTAGTGGCGAGCTCCGACACAGAGTCGGAGACGTCCGAGGCCTCTGAGACCAGCTCGGAGGCCAGTGGCTCTTCAAAAGAGGAAAATTCAACTCCAGGGCAGCCAACACCACAGGAGCAATAGCATGGCAAACATCCACCAGCAATGCAACGTCGCAGCACACGACAAAGAAAACAAACTCCAAAGTACGACGCTGACACTGGAAGCTGGACTGGACTGAGCTGTTCCTGTTTGGCTCAGGGAGAGCCGCTCACTGTGGCTGAAGCCCTGGCAAGGCCCGATGCGGCCAAGTGGAAGGAGGCGGTGGACAGCGAGCTCGCGTCCATCGAAGAAAATGGCACATGGGTGCTGGTGGACAGACACGCTAACGCTCACGTGGTGGGCTCAAAGTGGGTGCTCAGGTTGAAGCGGAAGCAAGATGATAGCATCGACAAGTACAAGGCAAGGGTCGTGGCGAAAGGGTTCTCACAGCGCGCAGGTTCTGAGTACGATGAGACCTTCGCACCGGTCATCACGTTTGCCTCCATCAGGTCCCTGCTTGCTGTCGCTGCCGCCAAAGACCTTGAGATCCACCAGATGGATGTGAAGACAACCTTCCTTTATGGGAAGCTCGACAAGGAGGTGCTAATGGAGGTACCGGAGGGTGTCAAAGCACCCGAGGGTAAGGTGTGCAAGCTGGTGAAGGCGTTGTATGGGCTGAAACAGGCCCCACGGATCTGGTACAAGGAGATGGACAGCTTCATGGCTGAGATATCCTTCGCACATTGCAAAAATGACCCTAGCGTCTATGTGCGGGAGGACGAACGTGGCTTGCTACTTGTGGCGTTGTACGTGGATGATCTTATCATGTGTTCTTCCTCGCAGGAGGCCCTCACGGACCTCAAGAAAAATCTGGCCAGCAGATTTAAGATGAAGGACATGGGACCTCTCGAGTACTACCTCGGGATTGCTGTTCACCGCAACCGCAAAGCAGGCACCATCGAGCTCAACCAGACCAAGTACATCATGGACATCTTGAAGCGCTACAACATGGAGGACTGCAAGCCCGTCAGCACCCCCATGCCCTCCGACTGCAAGCTCTCCTCCTCCATGTCACCAAGCAACGAGGCAGACCGGCGGGAGATGCAAAACATTCCATACCAGTCCGCCGTCGGAAGCCTCATGTATGCAATGGTGGGAACACGACCTGACATTGCTTTTGCAGTGGGTCAGGTGAGCAGGTTTGTGGCCAACCCTGGGCCAGAACATTGGCAAGTCGTGAAGCGGATTTTTCGCTACCTCAAAAAGACTCGGCACGTCGGACTTCGGTTTGGAGGTCTAGAAGGATCAGACTTGCTGCGGCTGACATGCTACANTAGGGACAACAGGTCCTGCGATCGAGCCTTGATGTGCGCAGGAGGTTTTTTGACCTTCTAGCACAGGGGAAGTTTCTTAGACATTTCTCCATGCATGAGGAGAGTGCGCCACTTGGCGGTCAGTGGATGCGCCAATTGGCGGACTGGTGAGGTGGTGTGGAGTGACCACCCCAAAAGTGTCACTACCCACACACCTTAGAAGCCAGGCCTAGGACTATATGTACCAGGCTCATTCCTCATTCTAATTACACAATCTGGCCTTAGATGCTCCTCACAGAGTTGTCCAACTAAGGAACAGTATAAAGAAGACACTGGTTGGTCTAAGCCCCAGGAGTTAGTCTTTGACTAGCACCTCGCGCGAAAGTGACCAAGTGTTAAGTGGACACAGTTGCTAGCAAGTGATTGCCTAGGAATTGCTCAGTGTGGAACCGTGATCCTGAGGGTGATATCTTCTCCTAGCTGAAATGCTAGGAGCGGACGGCAGGTGCTATTGTGTCGGCCCTGTTTTCTAGTCCGTTTGCCTCAGGCCGGTTGACATACATGGAGGTGCCGGAGGGGCTGGACGCGCCACCGGGGAAGGTGTGCCGACTTCGCAAGGCGCTTTACGGGCTGAAGCAAGCACCACTCATGTGGTACCTGAAAATGGACGGCTTCATGGCCGAGCTTGGCTTCAAGCGCTGCGAGGCGGATCATAGCGTGTACGTGCGGAAGCAGCCGGGGTTGCACCAGATCGTGGCACTCTACGTGGATGATCTCATCCTCGTGTCGTCGGACATGGAGGAGTTGGTGAATCTGAAGCGGCAGCTGGGCGGTCGGGTCAAAATGACCGACATGGGCAAGCTCGAGTACTACCTCGGCGTCGCCATCAAGAGGGACCGCAAGGCACGAACGCTTGAGATGGGGCAGGCAAAGATCGTGCAAGAGGTGCTCTGCCACTACAACATGGAGAAGTGCAACCCCATCGGCACACCCATGACCGCCACGTGTGAGCTAAGCTCAAGCATGGGCCCGAGCACAGACGAGGAGAAGGAGGAGATGACAGGTGTGTCATACCCGTCCGCTGTGGAGAGCATCATGTACGCCATGATGGCGACGCGGCCCGACCTGGCCTTCGCGGAGGGCCAAGTTAGCCATTACGTTGCTGACCCCGGGCCTTGGAATTGGCAGGCGGTAAAGTGGATCCTCCGCTATCTCAAGGCGACAAAACAGTCGCGGCTCATGTTTGGAGGGGGAGCGCGTGACGACTCCCTCGAGTTGGTCAGCTACTTGGATGCTGACTGGGCTGGTGATGTGTATGACAGAAAATCAACGTCCGAGTACTTGTTTGTGCTTGGTGGTGCAGCGGTTTCATGGGCAAGCAGGAAGCAGGACTGCGTGGCGTTGTCCAGCACCTAAGCGGAGTACATCGCGCTCGCGGAAGCCGCAAAGGAGGCGGTGTGGCTGAGGCGGCTGCTAAAGGAGATAGGCCTGCCGCAAAGGAAGCCGACGGTACTCAACGTTGACAACATGAGTGCCATCAGCCTCACCCAGAACCCAGTGTTGCACAGGAGGACCAAGCACATCGAGATCCGGCATCACTATGCGCGAGACTTGGTGGCGAAGGGAGATGCGGCTATCGTGCATTGTGGCACTAAGCGCATGCTCGCCGACGCCATGACCAAGGCACAGCCCAAGGACAGGCACGACGCGAGATGCATGGAGCTCGGTCTGCGCTGTGAAGTTTAACATGCTACAGGTTCC
Organism: Penium margaritaceum; assembly: GCA_023375785.1. Taxonomy (NCBI): domain Eukaryota; kingdom Viridiplantae; phylum Streptophyta; class Zygnematophyceae; order Desmidiales; family Peniaceae; genus Penium; species Penium margaritaceum. Next base: position 8,973 of record SZWC01012874.1, on the reverse strand, counting down.
AAGGACAGGGCATCAAGGCTGCGGTGCAAGGGGGAGATTAATGACATGGTGTGCCCCTTGCCATGAGTGCCGTTGAGTGTACTTCCTGGTTCGACCACTGAGGAGTGGTAGAACACCTGATCTGATTTTAGATTTGGATTCCTTGGATTTTTCCATGCAGGAGCAAGCTTTGAATCGCTCAATTTGAGTGAGTATTCAGAAAGTTAGCCTAGCCTGAAATTCGGGTGTTGGGGGGGGGGGGGGTGGAATCTGGTACCCGCCATGGGTGGCGGGATAATCCACCACCGGTGATCCGAGTTCGTCTCCAACGAACCCCAAATGCACCAGGGCCATAAAGGAAGCAACCAGAAGACTCTCATTGACCAGGGTGAATTTCTCCTTGACTTCTGGGCAAGGAAAGGCGCTTCGACGGGTCATCGTCGAAGCGCCTCCCGTTGCCTAGCGTGCAAGGCAAGGTGGGTGGCTCCACCAAGGGTTACTTTGATGGCCTTAGCAGGGGCTCTACTGCTATATTTTGGGCGTTCTTGGATGCGTTGGAAAACTTAGATCACAGGCAATAAGGATCTATTGTAATCTCACTATTCTAAGTAACAAAATTGTGTTTCGATTCAGTTCTACTGAATGCGACGTGTTCTGCCCACTCACATCCGTGATCCTTGTGCTCCACACTCTTCACCAAAGGTGTCCATTGGCTGCCCCAAACCTTGGTAGCGTGAACCAGTGAGAGCTAGGCATCCTTGAGGGTGCCTCTACACCCACTAGAGCCAACAGTCAATACTGTAGAAAGAAAAATGTCCCCATGCAAAATTTGGTTAGAAGCATATTCTCCAGGGCCAACTACTTCCACAAGACCACAAACATTGGGGCAACTAGGAATGATTGTGCGATATTCCTTTCCGAATATGTTATACAAACTGGGTACTCTGGACATATTTGTACAAAACCATACTCTAAATGGCCTTACACAAAGGGTAAGGGAGAGATGAAATGACAAATTCATACTTCTATTACACACTGAAAGAAGGGAATTGTACAAATAACTTTTTAAATACATTTGTAATTTCCCATAAAAAGAGGGGGAAAGGAAAACATGAATTGCCTATAATTGGTTTGCGATACCATGAGCACATGCCACTAAGGACTCGGTGGCTCGGACCATACTCACGGATCCCATGGCTCAGGACAGTTTGTGGCCTACTACTCGGCATGGGCTTCCCCAAAGGAGTCACAGGAGATACGAACCATGATGGCTGTTCATAGCCCCACTCCCTGTTGCATGAAACGTACCGGTCCTACACCTCCTTCAGTGCGACCCATGCCTGATGTGCCTCCAACGGGTGCAGTGTGGGAGTACCACATCTACGATGTTCCAGGCTTTCCGTTTGTCTGTCTGTGTCCATGTCGATCTGACCTGTTTTCAAGGTTTGAGGTAGGTGGATACTTAACGTGCGATTGATGAAGTGGACATAGACAGGGAAGCAGATTAAATCATGCACAACAGTTCTTGTTCACAGTGCATACCGGTACATTCAACCGGTTTGAAACTTGAACTCTTCTTTCATGCAGGCCAGAGTCTGACACGCAAACCCTGTCGAAGCACTTGTCATATGGGATGGTACGTACGACTGCGATGTCGGCCAGGCAGAATGTACATGCCCGTGTCCATGTCACATTGGGCTAGTTGATTCATATGCCTGAGTGGCCATTTGTTGACCGTGCAGCGCTTGCGCCATCACTTACTCCATTGACGCACAGTCCCATATCTCCCGACGGAAACAAGATTTTACATTAGCCTTTGCACACTTTCAGCGGGGACTGCTGATGTGGACCAGTCCGCTGCTGTTATGCCGGACGGAGCGTAGATGGTGAACAGGTAGATGTTGTGAGGCACAACACAATTTGAGATTTTGGGACACTTGGAATATTTATAATTAGCGGTAAGTGTACTTTGATGACAAGTTCTGAAATGATCAAACACATATATACAAGTGTCAAATTACAAATGAGACGTAGTCGGGGTTGTTGGGTCCATCGTTGAGCGACGCTTGTGGAGTTTTGTCGTGAGTGGTTGGATTCGAGAGGCTCCACCGAGGAATCGGGGGGGCTTCAAGGATCGATGGCAAAGATGCGAGATGCATCTTTACAAATCAAGATAAGTCTCGATGCATCAAGAAGAAAACCAAAATATTGTGACACTTCTGTCGATGATTCTCGAAGGTGGTCGATGTTGTCAGAATGTGCGAGAAGAAATGCCGGAGGACAAGGGTTGTTAGCTACTGAGCTAACCACCTCTGGCAGAGAAGCCGCAAAACTGAAAAGCTCACAAAGGTTTTTAGGCCTTCTTCCTTTGTTGACATGTGTCATGCACCCCAAACTTAATCAGGCAAACACTTCACCTTCAAGAGTACTAAAGCCTTAGCATTACATCTCAAGAAGAGCTCAAGTCGTCAATACGCAGGAGAGCATCAAGCAAGGGTTAATTGATCAGCATGCAAGACAAGTCCTTTTATAGCTGTCTGTCCAGTCCTAGAACTCAAAAGCACATTCCTAGGAAGTGGCCTGAACCAGCCACGTCACCAATAGACTTGCACTGTGGGCTTGACACATAAGCATCCCAGTGTCAAGGTGACAGACCAACGATGTAGCGTCCAAGAAGCTACGGACTTTCTTTCTTGGAAGCTTCCACAGCAAACAAGATATGCATGGGGCCAGGATCAAACTCATGACCTCTCACCTGGCCAAATCAACAAAAGGGCCAAGGTAACCACTCACCCACATGGTGTACTCACAGGACACATCTCACAAGAGACAGAGCATAGTTGAGTCACACTACAACGGATCTAGGGGTCATACCTCCACAAGGGACAGAGCATTCCTGATCCGTCCTAAAACACTGAACAAGGGGCAAAAACATTCAACAACGGGAGTTGGCTGATTTGTCCTCGACCATCGGAGCAAAATTCCAGGTCTCGAAGCATGGTGGGCTATTTGTGTAAGGAAAAAAAAGCCTACTCGGGAAGATTAGATACTTGTTTACTTCTGGTACGTAAAACTTCCCCTTGTTAGCCGCGACGTCCCAGCGCGCGTACACATGTGGCCCGGTGTTGGCTATAGTATCCGTCGATTAGGTGATCAATGTCTTAGAGGTTGTCGTAGGGTTCCGAGCCATTGTGCATGGTGTCAAAGCGGTGCCAATTGACAAGATATTCTATTTTTTTGCCTTCTCGGTGATGGACGAGGATGTCCTCGATGACGTACTCTGTGTCCTCGTCCACTTGAACAGGAGGAGGTGGAGGTACATCCCTGCCAGGGAAGTTCTCTCCGGGGCCTCGGTAGTGCTTGTGTTGGCTGATATGGAACACCGGATGAACTTGCATTATGTCGGGGAGTTTGAGTCGTACAACCACAGGGGTTCGCATGCGCTCGATCTCAAACGGTCCCAACCATCGGGATTTGAGCTTCAAACAGTCAGCTCCACGTAGTTTGATGTTGGCTGAGGTGAGAAGAACTCTATTGCCTGCGGTGAAAATATTGTTGTTGCGATGTCGGTCAGCTACTCGTTTCATCGCTCCTTGTGTCTTTGCGAGTGTCTGCCATGTTTCATCCCATATGGTGGAGAAGTTGCAGCATTGGAAGTCAACTGCGGGAATGTTACTTTGGTTGTGTAGTCCAGTTGGTGTGGCGAGAAGTTTTCCATACACCACTTCAAACGGAGTTTTTCTCTTTGTGGTGGAGATCGCCAAATTGTATGCAATTTTGGCGGTCAGGCCTTCTTTTGCCCATTTCGTCCCATGAAGTTTGCATAATTTTTGGGAAAGTTGTTCAAGCGTCTTATTGGTCTACTCGGTTTGGCCGTCGGTTTGAGGGTGGAATGCCGTTGAAAGCTAGATCCGGCTGCCATAGCGATTCATCAGTTTGTACCAGAAACGGTTGGTAAATCGACCATCCCCGTCACTTGTGATGGTCCTCTGAACACCGTGTAGCAATAAGATGTTATTTGGAAACAGACGCACTGTTCCTTCAGTGATGATGGTGGTTGTCGTCGGAATGTAGCGAGGCATTTTGGTTAACCTGTCGACAACTATGACGATTGCGTCATACCCCTCCAGTGTGACTGGTAATCCGGTGACGAAGTCCATGGAGATGTGAGTCCACGGTTCTGTCGGAATTGGGAGTGGCTGTAAAAGTCCGGGTGGCAGTGTGTGATGAGATTATTGTCGCTGAAACGTGTAGCAGAATTGCACAAGTTGACTACGTTGTCGCTTTTCGGCTACCCTGGCTTCCTCTGCTGCTTCCACCTCTCCTGCTCCCGCTTTCGTTTTCTGTCCCACGTGCGGAAGTTGTCTCTTGGCACCGTTGATTTCCACGTAGACTTTTCCATTGATCCAGTCGGCCTACGGATTCTGTTGGTATAGGAAGTCACGTCCAAGAATCATTTGAAGGTCACTCATTGGACGTCCTCCAGACCGTTACATCCCACAGATTCCTGACTTGCAATCATGGTGGTTCTCTGAGTCTCCGTATCTACCATCTCCCATCAACAGTGTTTCCTTCCAACACCCCTGGTTTGATCTGCAAACCCAGTTTTTGAATCAAGTTGTTGCTAAAAAATATGTAAGAAACTCCTCCATCTAATAGTGATGGTACCACTCTACGACTTTTCCAACCACGAGGTTGCACTTTTAACAGTATGGTCGGTTGGTCGTCCTCGTACTCCTCGTCAAACTTTGCAATATCAAAAACCCTCTGCGGTGTCGTAAGCCATTCAAATGGGCGATTGTTCAGCACAGATCACTCCTCACGGACAAGAGTCGTGCCTTTCACTCCTGTCCCTTGCCGTTTTCCACCTCATTTATCTGCAACTTCCCCCCCTTTTTGGCCTATTGCTTTCTTCGGCAGTTGCGAGCAATGTGCCCAAATATTTTGTATTTGTAACAGGTATATGTATCTCTCTCATCGATGGCGTCAACTTCCATCGGATTTGAGAAGTCGCCTAACTGGATTTTTTTGTTCCCACGATAATTGTGGTTGGGAGGTCACCAGCCGTAGGATTGCTAGACCAGAGCGTTGTGGTCGATGCTGTAGATCCTTTCTACTGCTGCAATAATCTGCGGTAAGTCATTTTGGATGCCAAAAATGGTGATCGCTCGCCGGATGTCTCATTTGAGGCTGTTTTTGTACTGAAAGCAGAGCTCCTCTGGGGTACTCTGCCACGCTTCAGTGCTGGAGAGAGGCAGGAGCTTGTACTGAGTGTCAGACTTCTTGTTCAGCCATCCAAATCGTGCGAGTATTGTGTGCGAGAGTTCGTTCCAGTCAGTTGGTGGCATCAGCACGTCTTGCCATTGCGGGTTGATCTGCTCCAAGGGTAGAACGCCTTCATTTGGCGATATGAGACAGGCGCCAATGGCTGTTGATAAGGCCCTGCCGGTCTCCTGCTGCCGTTGGATGATCTTTAGATTAGACCACCAAAATAGTGCCGTGCCACGCAAAATCGCGACTGCAAGGTCAATCTTCTTTGGCTTGTCGTTGACCCCAAAAGCGGTGAAATACACCTCCAGAATCGTCAGCCACATTCAAACCGTTGGTCCCTTTCAGTTCACAGAATTGAAAGGTTCGGGAGGGCCGGAAGAATCTGGGGTTTGCTCCAAAGTTGGGTGTTTCTCTCGACAAGCACCGCCTCTTGTGCACTTGCGTGGGGAAGAGCCTCCATCGCGAAATTGAGTTGTTGGAGCAGATGGCTGTTGATCCATTCGAGCACAAAGATATGGTTTGCCGGTTCCTCATTGATCCGCACCAGTCGTCCGGTGCCACCTGTCGTTCCTGCTGTCGTCATCGAGGCTGTTGGTAGGTGCGGCTGGTTAACCGCCATTGGATCCATGACCGGGTTGGACGGTGGAGCCGTCGCAGTCAATCCAGCTGCCACATAGCCTGCCACGCCAGTGTTCGCTGCCGCTTCAGGGTTTGCGTGTATATGCACGTTCTGCTCCTCCATCACCAAAGTTGTTGCCGAAGACCTGCTGTTGGCCGTCAGGTGTGCTTGCTCGCTTCACATCATAGTCGCAAATTCTGCGAAGTCTTGATGTGCGGGATGTGCTGATGGCTTGTGCGAGGTAGTCCTCCGGATGGGTACTGTAGTCAGATGCCTCTCCAGCACCGGTACGCTCTGATACCAAGTGTTATGCCAAACGGAGCATAGATAGTGAACAGGTAGACATTGCGAGGTAGAACACGATTGGAGAGTTTGGGACACTTGAGCAATTTTTAATCAGCAGTAAGTGTACTTCGATGAAAAGTGTCAAAATGATCAAACACATATCTACACGTGTCGAGTTACAAATAAGACATAGTCGAGATCATTGGGCAATCGCCGAGCAAAGCGTGTGGAGTTACGTCGTGAGTGGTCGGATTGGAGAAGCTCCACCGAGGAATCGGGGGGCTTCGAGGATCAAAGGCAAAGATGCGATATGCATCTTCAGAAATTGAGATATGTCTTGATGTATCAGGAAGTCGACTAAAAGATCGTGAACGTTTTGTGAACGATTCTCAAAGGTGGTCAAAGTTGTCAGAATGTGCGAGAAGGAACGCCGGAGGGCAAGGGGAGTTGGTTGATTTGCCCTCAACCGTTGAAGCAAAAATGGAGGTCTCAATGCATGGTGGGCTATTTGTGTAAGGACAGAAATGCCCACTCGGGAAGATGAGGGACTCGTGTACGTTTGGTACGTAATAGCTACGGTGGAGAAGATCAACAATTCCCCATCATACTGTCTCAAAAACATATGCCGAAAACATAGTGTTTGCAATAATAAATCCAACATGCAAGCATAATGAACAAACTTCCATATCACTAAGACTTTGACCTGCATCTGTAAGGTCCCACTCCATTTGTAGAGCGATGACATAGTGCACGGGTGATGATGTACAGAAAATGCTCCACCAACGTCAACTGTAAACCTTAACCTCAATAATTTGTTAAAATAACAGGGGCGACGTAACAATAAGCCCAAAAATGGGGGCGAGTTGGAAGAAAAACAAAGAAATGGGGGCAACCAAGAAATATGTTTGTTGAAGGGGAGACGTAGTGATAATTCCCAGAATGGGGGCATCTCAAAGAAGGCCAACCGAAAATGTGGGTGATGTAGAGGTTAGCCAAGCTCCGCTGCCAACCTCTACAAGTAAAAGCTGCCAAATGGTTAGCTGTCAGTTTTCACTTCATTTTGGGTACGGCTGGTTAACGCTGAAAATCGTCACCAACAATGATTTCCAGCAAAATCAGAAGCAGCCAACCATATTCCTGCATCATTCTGTTGGAATCTGTTGTTGAGGTCTCGATGGTTTCATTTTTCTTGTTTCTGTGACAAATTTTCAATGTACATTTGGTCGCCTAAGTCCCCATCATGGCCACTACTTAAAGCTGTGTGCAGAGGCGATGGCGCAAGGGATGGCAAAAGGCTTTCTCTCTCCTGTGGAAGTGGTGTGAGCAGACGCTATGGGCTTGCTAGCGTTAGAGGTAGAGTGGCGGGGGCGTAGTGAAGTCCTCGTCCATGTCAGGATACTACCACCAAGTGTAGAAACACGTCTCCTAACTGTGGCGACTTAAACCGCGCCACCAATCACCATGAGCTCGCGGCTAAGTTTTCGGAGACGTGGATAGGAGCTTTTCTTAGAGAAACCTAACTTCTCAAACCTGGCAAGTAGCAGGTAAAAAAACAGGAACATTTGGAGCTGTGAACTTGACGGTTGCAATAAAGGCCTCACTGCAAAGAACACCCTCTACAAACGGAAGAACCAAAAATATCAATCAACAAGATGCAATCGAAATGGACTTGAAGAACCGCGTGCGGTGGCCAATCTGCTAAGTTCCAGAGTAGCCTTCCAAAAAACTAACCTAGCCAAACGAAAGTCAAAATTGGAAAAAACCTTATGAAAAAACATACAGCAAGATAGATATTGAGCAGTGAAAAGGTTAATACAAATATTAAGAACCTGGACGTGATTCAGGCATGAAAACATGTATTACAAGTGTGAATCATCCTTCAAGACTTATTAACCTTAAGTTTGATTCATGCACATAATTTTTGAGAAATAAGCCTATTAATAAAATTGATGAGTGTTAAATTATTTGAAATAGGAAACAATACCATTAAAATTGCAAACATGAGAGCTATATACAAAACGTTATATTTTCCAACATAGTTTATAGCACATAAAAATTCACAATTACATTATGCATTATATAAGTAACAGACTGTGTATGTAAACAACCATGTATTTACAATAATATGTTTGAATCCAAATCTCTTTGAAAATACCTTGCACATCTACTCTAATCATAAGTATGGAATTCAAGGGTGAAGCCAAGAGTTAAATGTCTTTATTGACATAAAAAATGGTATTTACATCAAAACAAACATATCAAGATTTTTTACTAAGATAATGCTATAAATTAAGAATAAAATACATATATTTTAGATATACATATGTAAGTAGGTACTGGTGTATGTACATATATAGAGAGATGTATATATATAATAAAGAAATATACGAGACGTATATCCCTGTACATAGATATAGATGTAGAGAAAGATAAAATTATGGAAGTACTTACACATAAAAATTGATATATCAATATAGATATAGATATATGTCTACATGTATAAATATGAATATAGATACAAATGTAGAGATAGATATGTATAAATATACAAGTACATGTATAGATCTTAAAAAATAAGATATACATATAGATGTAGATATAGATCTAGTTAGAGAGATATATAGACATAGATATACATGGAGATAAAGATATGGATCTGAATATAAATCTAGATATCAATATAGATGTAGAAATAGAAATACATATAGATATAGATAAAGATATAGATATAGATATAGATATAGATATAGATATAGATATAGATATAGATATAGATATAGATATAGATATAGATATAGATATAGATATAGATATAGATA
>SZWC01012873.1:63939-77963 GCA_023375785.1 Penium margaritaceum | reverse complement strand
ACATATACATATACATATACATATACATATACATATACATATACATATACATATACATATACATATACATATACATATACATATACATATACATATACATATACATATACATATAGATATACATTTACACATACATTTACATTTACATTTACATATACATATACATATGCCTGACTTGTTTGTGTACGGTACGGTTAGGCTGACATGATATATGTCATTTATTTTAATCCTTGGTGGAAGGAGGGATCAATATGCGCCTGTTAAAATGCAGATGCGAATGAGAAAGGGTTCAATTCATTTCAGTAGACATTTTTACTCCCTTGGAGACTTTAGCAAACGGTTCTTGGCATTAAGTAGAACTTTGTTTCTGATGTCAAACAGCACCTAACACCAAGTCTTGTTGGCAATTTCTGTTTTCCCTTATCAATCCACTTTAAGGTGAGCCTTTTGACTGATGTAACAGGGAAACTGTGCTATCAACAAATACTTTAGCAGAAATAGCCTATCCTTCTTTACTCATAGTCTTCTTGAATTAAGAGGGCACACTAGATGCCAAACACCTCTCAACATGAATGGTGTGAATTAAGTGGATTCGTCCACTAAGTTGTTCATTGTACACACTGTGAATGCTGAGAATGTTTCTTGGGGTTTGGTCACCATGTACCCAGTTTTCAGAACTGTATCGCTGATATGCCAAAGTCGCGTAGGATATAACGCAGGTTCAATGGACCGCAGAAAATAATGTAAGTATCAACGCCGAGCGAGAAAGCAACCAGCCGCCCTCATGGTAAATGATGTTACCCATCCGGGAATGGACAGAAATTAATGGCTCCGCAGCCCATGCCCATCCAAGGAGGTCCTAGTCAGTGTCGTTGACAAGGCAGTATGCCAACTGCCACGTCGCTAACGACAACGACCCCATTTGATGTGACATAGTGGAAAATGTGTGGAATGCCAACTGCACTTGATAAGGTAACTGCACCGCAAATGCAACTTGTCGTTCATTATGTTCAATTCAATACCAGGCCATGGCGTCCTTGGAACACTTGTCGCTCAAGGGTCGTCCATTGCCGCCGCTGAAGAAATGGGTGGAAGATGTGGACGATGTCTGCCACGTGGACCTATATGATGTGTGGGTCAGGTGGGTTAACATGAAGCACATGTGGGACTCAAATGGACTCGGCCCATGTCCTGCAGACTTATACAACATGTGCTGGCTCATGGGTGTCAAACCGCCGCATCGCCGTCTTGCATGGTGCCCGCCTCACTGGCAGCCATGGGTCCATCCGGACCCACTGTGGTGTGCGAGATTGTAGAACGGGAAACTTTTGACAAGAGAAGCAATGTACCAGATGCATTTCAATGACAAACCAGGGCTCCTTTTGCACTTTATAAGTCTCGACTTCCGCTTTTTGTACTTCTCCTACACTGGCACAGTTTTCACATGGAAACATGTCTTTTTTGGATCCGCTGAAGCTGCAAGGTTGTCCGATGCTGCCGCTCCAGTTGTGGGATGGAGGACCGGATGCTCGTCACTTTGGTCCATGGGAGAACTCCTTCCTCCACGACCCCGTATGGATGAGTTTGATGCATGGGTCGGGTGGAACAATGTCAATAGCCTATGGGACTCCACGAATTTTGGGCCCCATCCAAGTGCTCCATTTGACATGTGCAACATCATGTGTGTGAAACTGCATCATTGCCTTCCTCTCTGGTGCCCACCACACTAGCAGCCCTGGGTCCATCCGGATCCTTTATGGTGCGCCAGACTATGACCACTGACGTTGGTTTAGGAGCGGGTACAGTGCTTATTTTATCATGACCTCTTGTACCTCAAGTACAAGGTATTCTCACATTTTTGTGGTCTCATTTTAGACGTGTATGATAGATACCTCACTGATTAATGCACTAATTTCCGCAGAACAGGAAACACATGACATGAATGTCTTTAGTCAGTAAGAAGTGTGGTCATGCTGAATGTGAATGTTGGACATCCACACATGGTAATGTGTGGACTATGTATTAAAACTTAACTGGGTATGAATGTTGTAGGTAAGAATCATGTGATACCTCCTCTACGTGGTAGGTCATGTATGTTTGCATACTGTTTTTCCAAATTTGCCTCATGTCTTTGGAAATGGCGAGCATGAGAAGCACCAATGTTGGTCTTCCACCATTCAGCGACGAAATGAACCAAAGGTTGGGATCAAGTTTTCAACAATAGTTTATGTAGAATGCACATTACTCAAAAGGCTCAGGCTTGCTGTTGACTATCCACTGCTGCATTTGTGGGGGTAGCGTGTGGATCCACCCAATGATGTCACAGATGGGGCACAAGCATGCGGAATTTCCATAAGCCTCTGCATGATCAGGACAAATGACTGTCCCATCGTCAACTTCTTCAACAGAATCGTAGAACACATCTTCCCGAGAGTACTCCAATAGAGCACCCATGTGAAAGGGTTCAGGGCACATGCTGTACTACATCCTAACCTCTAAATGCCTCCATTCTGTGTGCAACCTCGTCAGCAAGAAACATGTCCCAGCTCCACATAGAAATGAACTCAACATAGGGAGTACTCTTTGGAAAGTCGTGCACTCCATTGGAAAAAGTTACAAATGTCCAAAAGAAGTACAAATGACCTTCTTACCTCCTTTTATACTTTGTTAGGATGCATGGGGCACCTCTGTGGCACTACCATACAGTTTATGCCTTCCTTGTTACACTACTGCAACAACTTAGTGCACGCACTTCTGTACTTCCATTTTAACCAAAGGAAGCACGTACAATTGGGAATGTTTATGAGTGAAAATGTGAGGACACGTTAGAAAGGAAACACTGGGCTAGGAATGAAAACCACCATTAACACAAGCACACTAGCTTCTTCATGAAATGACTCAGGCTGCCCATCACCCATGCAGAGCATACCGTTAGCCCACGACTTGTATGTGCTTCCAGACCTGGCCTGCAATGAAGGAATACTCCCCTGTTCCCCTGCACACTGACTCGGAATTGTTCTTAGCAAATGGATGATGGTACCCACTTGGAATGAAGATGTGCACAACAACATTCGGACAAGTCTAGTGGAAAACATCTCCTTAGATCCCAACGGCATCCATGCTTCTAATTGCAAGGATGCCGACTTCTTCCTCTATTACTGCTACATCGTCTTCTTCCGCCTCATCTCTTGTGTCACTCTCTCCATCGTGTTCCAGTCCACTGTGCTCCTCCATGAGTCTGGCACCTTCAGCATCGTGCTCTTCCTATTTGAGACGTCTGGTCTCTGGCTCTGCCACATACCCCAAGGATTCCTCACTGCCACTTTCGGACACGTCGTAAAAGTCTTCTATGGCTGCCTCACCAACCTCATCGTCTGTCGAGGACCCCCTGGGGTCTAATTCAGGGTCGTAGTCCGACTCATCACTTTCGTCTATCGTTTTACCCTCTTCTCTCCCTGCCCCTTGTCCTGTCTGTAAACGTGCACCCCCTCCTCCTGCTACTGCCTCTGGTTCTCCTCTTAGCACTGCTGCTGCTTTGTGAGGCCGAGGTGCAGCAGGGTTGGGACACCTATTCTTTGTGTGCCTGTTATACCCACACTTCGCGCAGATGAAGTTTCAGTTTTGAAGCGGCACACGCTCCATGCGGGCACTCCTGGGACAACCACGGCCCCGCCATGGACGTGGTGAGGGAGGAGGGGGTAAAGCAAGAGGAGGAGGTGAGGGAGGAGGAGGCCGTCAAGGGGAAGGAGGAGGGGAGGGGTGTAGGAGGCAAAGGAGGACATGAAGGAGGAGTAGGAGGTGATGGAAGAGGAGGAGAAAAAGAAGGAGAGGGAGGAGGAGAAGGAGGAGAGGGAGGAGGCGGAGGATGCGGAAGAGGCCGTGGGGGGTGAGGAGGGGGGCAGAGGAGGAGGATGTGAAGGAGGACTTGAAGGAGGAGCATGAGGTGATGGAGGAGGAGATAGAGGAGGAGGAGAGTGGGGGACGGTGGGGGAGGAGTGGGAGGCCGCGAAGGGGGAGGAAAGGGAGGAGGAGAAAGAAGAGGAGGAGGTGGGGGGGGGGGGGGGATTGGAGAGGGGAGGGATCAGGACACGCAGGCTGGCCACGCTGGGCGCTGGTCGCACTGACCACTGGCTGCAGGTAGCGCTGGCAGCTGGTCTCGTTCGCCGCCGGCAGCTGGTCACGCTGGCCGCTGGCCGCTGGTTGTGCAGACAGCTGGTTGCGCTAGCCACCGGCACATTGACATGCTAGTCGATGGTTGCTGGTTGCGGTGGCTGCTTGTCGCCCTGGTGGCTGGCAGCTGGTTGCGCTAGCCACTAGTCGCGCTGGTGGCTGGCTGCTAGTGGCGTTGGTTGTTGGTCGCTGGTCCCGCTGGTCGCTGGCCGCTGGTGGCTGACCGCCAGCATATCTGCTATCCATCCGATTTTGTGCTCAAAATAATTCACTGGAGAAAACGTTCCCAAGAGGAACCCTCATCACATTCAGGTGGGTTTTACTAAGGTTCGGGGTCCTCCCAAGCCCCACAGAAGTGGGGCCAGCAAAGTACCCATTCAGTAAAGATGAAGTTTAGTGTTCGAGATGAACTCGCACTTGCAAAACTGTGTTTTTGTCAAGTCTCTTGACTTGAAAAGAAAAAATCGATGACCGGATATCCAGCAAAAACACTGCAAGTCAACAGTTTACGACCTATTTTTCCGAGCCGGCTACGGCGTTGCGCAAAAGCGCCCTATCCGGATGGACCATTGGGGCAGCCAATGCAAGGTCTTGAGCCAGCACTCACTCTGATTTTTTGGTGGCTCGGTGTTCGGGTTCCATACCAACTTGGGGTACGTGAAGAAAGACATGTGATACATATGGCGGGGCTTTCTGACGCTTAGCCAGTACTCTGACAATATGCCTCCTCAGAGGCGTGAACACCAGATTACTCATGTCATCGGTACATTCCATGGATTCAGCAAGGCATATATACTCCACATACTGAAAAGGTATCCCCGGGCGTGAAGGACTTTGGTGATCCTTGTGCACTGGTGTAGTGGTCCTGGCCACAGGGCCTTGCCCAAGAACCCTGATTGTTTGTGTGAGGTGGCGTGAAGGACTTAAGCAGCCTCCCCACCGTGTAGCGGTCCTGGCCACAGGGCCTTGCCTGAGAACCCTGATTGTCTGTGTGAGGTGGCGCGAAGGACTTTGGCATCCTCACCACCGCGTTCTCATGTCCTTTCAGATTCAAGGAAATAATAAAAAATAAAAAGGTTAAAAAAAGGTCGTTCTTCTGTCTTCTCTGTAATGAGTTTGTTGTTCAACTTGTGATTATTTCCCACAACACAATGGTATGAGTGTGTGGCTCCGACGTAGGAGGCAACTGCCCTGGGGGCCTACGGTGCCAGTAGGATTGCAACGCTGGTTAGAACCCTAAACCTGCCGCCGACCATTTGTTGGCACTGAATGTCGCATCGCTTTGGCTTGTCATAGTTGGATCACCACCAACGTGTCCAAATGGCTGGATGGTGAGTTAGAACCACTAGTGCAAAAACAGGCAACGTTCCTCAAGGAAAGCACATTGCTCCTCCTTGAGATCGAAGAACTAACCCTGCCACCAACGGTGACTCTTGCAACATATGATGTAGTCGCACTTTATCCAAACATACCCATCACTCGGGCACTCATCTTCATCCAGACCCTTCTACATCAGGCACAAAATTCCAAAACACCTCTGGTCATCCAGCTTCTCTCATGGGTGATGCATGATTACTATGTGGAATTTCAAGGTAACATCTACAAACAGGTTAAAGGGAAAGCTATGGGAACACCCACAGCACCTGCCTTTGCCATACTGTTTATGAGTTACCTTGACTCAGAAGTGCTACGGATGTGCCAAATCACACCCTCTCTCCATCAGCAATACATCAACGATGGCCTCATACTCTGGACAGGTGATTAAAAATCCCTCCTCCTCTTCCTTTCCACATTCAACTCCATCGACGAGAATATCAAGCTGAATTGGGACATCTCCGAGTCCACCATCGACTTCCTTGACATCACTCTCTTCAAAGGGGACAGGTTTACAGCCTCTGGGGTTTTGGCTATTATGACCTACCAGAAATCCATGAATATGTACCTTTACCTTCCCTTTCGCAGCTACCATCCTAGGAGCTGCTTGAAATCCTTCATAATCTCTGAGATTTGACGACACATTCTACTTAAATCATCACCAACCAACTTCATCCATATGAAGAAAACGTTTTGGGCTCGACTACGGGCTCGAGGCCACCCTCAGAGATTTATCGTCAACATTTTTCTGCAGGTTCGACATAGTCAATGCAAAGCTCATATTGACAAGCTATATCGCAAAACGCCGCCGAGGATACAACACAGCTGTGTTCTCAAGACGTGCTATTTTGGTATGGAGGCTGCCTAGGAAATTAGGCATGTACCTTATGTCCTCTAAGATACACATGTAACGACTGAGTGATAGGTGTGTAGAACCCTAAACATGCCGCCGACCATTTGTCAGCACTGAATGTCACGTTGCTTTGGACCACTTGCTGCTATTTTAGCGGTCTTGTCTAGCTTGAATATCTATGGCACTGATGAAGGCCTTTTTGGCCGAAACCGGTATGCCTTTACCATTTCTCTCTCAGACTTTTGCCGGTGCATTTTCATCCCTCTGATTGCTCCTTCTCGCTGCTCTGAGATGCCTTCCCCCAAATCAAGATTAATAATTAAAGCAAAAAAGAACACAGCAGCTCTCCGCAGTAGCCATGGCCTCAGCTACAATGTCCTCCGTCAAGGCCACCGCCCTCATGGCCCCCAAGATCAAGGGTGCTAAGTCTTTTGAAGGCAGCCCCCGTTGCCAAGGATTTTGGCATGAAGAACGTGGTGGCTAAGGTGTCCTGCTCCGCTGAGAAGAATGTGCACGGTTTCATCCAGAAGTACACATGTGCCAGCAAGGCCGTAGCCGTGGCACTCGCCTTGTCCGCCCTCATCGCATTGGCTGCATATGCCGAAGCCCCTCGCCTCACCTTCAACCAGCTCCAGCCTCCCATGTACAACCAGGTGAAGGGTACTGGTATTTCCAACCAATGTCCCATCATTGCTGGTGGCTCTGAAGGCTTTGCCTTAAAGGCCAGCAAGTACCAGGTCACCAAGTTGTGCCTCGAGCCCATATTCTTCACTGTGAAGGCTGAGGATTAGTTCAAGGGCAAGGGCTCATCTTTCCAACAGACCAAGCTCATGACCAGGTTGACCTACACCCTGGAGGAGATTGAGGGCCCTCTTGAGGTCAGCACTGAAGGCACCCTGAAGTTAACTGAGGTTCATGGTATTGACTATGCTGCCTTCACTGTTCAGCTGCCAGGTGGTGAGAGAGTTCCTTTCCTCTTCACCATCAAGGAGCTTGTTTCCCAGGGAAACCGAGGCTTTTGATGGCTCTTTTACCGTGCTCTTATACCGCAGTGCTACCTTCCTTCACCCCAAGGGCTGCGGTGGCTCCACTGGCTACGACAATGCCGTCACCCTGCCTGCCGGTGGTGCTGGTGACGAGGAGTTGGCAAAGGAGAACCAGAAGTCTTGCAAGGCATTGTCGGGTAACATCAAGTTTTCAGTCATGAAGTCACCACAGCCGGAGAGGTTACTGATACCTTTGCAAGCATCCAGCCCTCTAACACTGACATGGGCGCCAAGGTGCCCAAGGATGTGTGCTTCCTCAGCAACAATGCTTTTTACTTTGTGGCGATTTTGTTTTCCAACAAATGAATTTTTCATTGTTTTGACTTTGTGTGCATCCTTAGCAACAATGCTTTTTACTAATCATTGATAGTGTTCTACCTACATTTCTGTTCTGTTGGTGGTCTTGGAAGCGGTAGAATGGGAACAGAAGATGCTCCTTACAAATAGGAGTTATACCAGTGACTCCAATGTCATGGACATGAGCTACGTAATGGTTGAAAACCTACCTATCCAGCGCAGAAACTGGATAAATTGTGTGAAGCCTTATTTGGGTTGACAAGGGAGAATGATCACCAAGCCACAACATGCCGTGATCGGGTGAAACTTATGTGTCTGTTTTGTTACTGATCTTTGAAGCTGTGCAATGGGAAAACAAAATGCTCCCCACAACCAAGAATTTTTTTCCAGTGTCTCCGACGGCATGGACGGGGCCCTACGGGATGGTGGAAAACCTACCCATTTATTGAAGGCTCACGGACAAGGTCTTTCCCACTTAATTCACCTGCACCTACAATATCCAGCTAAGGAAAGTTTACCTAGTTTCACAAAACGCAGGGCTGTTTTCTAGGGGGGATATGCAGATCTCAACAAGTGTGCTATGTTCCCCACATACCAACACTGAAAGGCAAGAACCATTTGTGCCTCCATCATCATACCACGTACATGGAGACGATGTTGAGGTTGATTACCAAGGCCTACTACGGTATATCCAATACTTTTTTTCTTTTTTGGTTCCACATACCATTGTTCTTCTTTTGTCATTTTCCGCACAAAAGATGCTTGATGCTTAATTATTGACTTATGCTTTTGTGCATGTAAACGTCCCTAATTACCCTAGCCTTGAGTTTATGTGGCACTGCGAGCACCATTAACTTACAATTGTTGAAGATTTCTTAAAGCACCCAAGGATGGGGGAATGTCACCTGTTAGCTGATTTATTTTCAACAAACTGTGAATTGTATGCTGGCAATGGCATGAGAGGGGTAGTGGTATTGAACAGTGAACAAAAAGGAACACAAATAGGTTAGCAGAATAAAATTTCTCTGTGTTCACATCATAACTGTGGCTATGTGCTGATTGTCTGAAACAAAGGTTAACGAGAAGCAATATGCTGGGAGCCAGTTACCTGGGCTTTGCAGTGCACGCATCCTGAACTGCTTACTTGTTGTTTGCTCTGTTTTATGGCATTGTTCAAAATCTCCCAATCCGGATTGACTATTGGGGCTGCCAATGGGATGATTTGAGCCTGAACTCAGTTTGATATTTTGGTGGGTCGGTTCTGGTTCTGTTCTGGTTCCATACCAACCTGGGTTACATGAAAAAAGGGTATGTGATACAAATCGTCAAGCATTGTGGCTCTTAGCCACTACTCTGAAAAAATGCCTCCTCAAGTGCGTGAACACCAGATTACTCATGATAACTGGCCAATTGTCATGAGTGATCTGGTGTTAACCAACTACCATGAGTAATCATGAGAAATGCACGTTAGCTCCACATCCTGGAAAGGTTGAAGAACATGCAAAACAGTAAAAGTGGGGATAGGTGGGGAGGCGAAGGATTGGAAGTTTGCTTCGCCATGTGCTGCATGTGGGTTACCCTCCGCATGCCACTCCACACCCTGCTCCTGCTTTACACCTCTGTCCGAGGTGAATGTGTGATTACGTTCATCAATGCCATGTTGCTCCTTTTGATGTAGAAAACTTTTTATTTGTGTTAATTAAAAGGAGGCTTCAGACCTCACAGAAGAGTATTCACCTGTGGACCTCTACAAATGACTATTCCATTTGTCTGAATCATGTCTCCAGTGTCCATGTCAAGGAGTTTAGAAGATGTTAAACTGTGCAGAGGAAGCAGTGGTGACTGGCATCGCTGTAGAAATGCAGCGATGAAAATGATGGCATGGCAACAGCAGTCACAGCAGGTGAAACTGCAACTGCAGGACATGTAGCACCGGCTGCTCACCACATGAAAAAAGCAGCAGAAGAAGCTTCAGTTGAACCAATGCTGCAGCTTCTTGACACACTTAGGCTGGACACTGGAAAATACAACTGATGACGGAAATGTGCATGTGGGATATCCATAGTCACGTGCAACATACTCTGTGTCAATGTAATGCCTGGACCCATCACTCACATAAATGTCAGCCCTATGCAAGCACCAAGAGATGATGGAATGGTGCCCACCAGCTTGTTGCCCCATACGTCCCTGCAGCCCATGGGTAAGTGTATACAAGGGCATGGCAGTCCAACAATTGAGGTTCTTTCTCTTTTTTTTTCATCTTTACTATGGGTCCGGTGGCTACACATACATTATCCACACCTATGATGAGCCTTCAGGCAAAACGAAAAGAAATGGTTCATTTTTTTTGGCAAAACACATGGGAAAAAGAACCTTTCTTTCACAAAAAGGAAACTGAGCCTAAAATTCTACAAATTTATGACCTCTGCTGGGCTGGAAGCAAGGAATGGGGGATAGGGAAGGGGTGGGTGGGGTTATGAGTTGCTCACAGCTCTTGTAGAGGCTCCTGAGGGACAGGAAAAAGACGTGTGTCAACACACATGGTGGATGGATATTGACACAAAAAGGTCATGTTCCCAATGTGCACCTTCAATGGTTATGACAACTTTGCCTCAGTATGGACTGCAGGAGTCACATCTGTCTGAAACTGACTTAGAAGTTGCAGAAATATGTTGAAGAGCAGAAGATTTTCAAGGGTTTCTCTCTGGAATTTTAAACTTTGCTGCAAAACATTTTTTTAATATATTTTGCCTTTTGAAGCACCCAAGAGAACGTTTCTTTTGCCTCAAAGAAAATCATACATCCAGACACATGGGCAAAACTACCATTGTTGCCCATATGCTACTCAGCTTACAGAACAGTGCCTTCACAGACCGCATGTCACTGGTGGCCACAGTACAATGCCATCAGTCTGAAACCCACATACTAGTTAGGTTCAACTGCTGCTTGCGGGTCAAAAAAAGTGATGGAAACTGGGGTAGCCCTCAGGGAGTTGATCACGCTCACCAAAAGCCGCCTAGGCAGGACCAACTGTTTGTGAGAGGGAGTTGCAGGTTGCAAAGACAGAAGTTATGGAAGCGAATGTAGACATGCAAAGAACGCGAACGTCTGAATGACATCTTCAGTAACATATTACGTTATCACAGCTTTGTAAAAAGCCTAAGTACGTCTCATTTGGCACATGGAGCTGGAAGAACCACTCTGTCAAAGTTCATCTCTTGGCACACTCCTAGCCTTGCGGATTGAGCGGCAGTCACACTCTCATGAAAGAGAATTACCATCCCTGCCATGTGCACAACCAATAATCTCGGTGGCAACCCTCCTTGAAGCTCCCTGAAGGTCTTCCTGCCGCCTTTCTACCTTGAAGGCCGCTCCAAACCTCCATGGCCAATAATTGTGGCCGTCATTGGTGCTGGTAGTGCAGGAACCGTCACTTGAACCGGACCCATTGCCACCAAACCTTGAAAATCCATATCTCCCTCAAACGGACTCCGAATCAAGTTCCGTAAAATGCTGCAGAATCACCAAAACATCCTCTATTGAATTTTTTGACCTGATGATTTTTATCGAGCAACCCACTTTGGTCACTTTTTTTTGCACCCCATATCCAACATTCTCCCACTTTGTGAGAATTAAAATCACACGATTCCACACTGACCCCTCAGCTGCTGAAAGCGGTGTGCTCCCAGTGCCTTAGTTACAAAGTCTGCCACTATCATGCTTGAAGGGCAGAACTTGATCTGCACCGCCTGCTTTGCCACGAGTTTGCGGATGAAGTGATATTGCAGGTCAATGTGCTTGGTGTGGGCGTGAAACTCTGCATTCTTGGTCAGAGCAATGGTGCTCATGTTGTCACAGTAGGTTGTACTTACTGTGGGCTGCTGCTGTCCAAGGCTTGCCAGCAGCTCACGCAGCCATACGGCTTCCTTGACTGCTTCACTCAAGGCAATGTACTCAGCTTCGGTGGAGGAGAGGGCGACACACTCTTCCTTCTTGCTCCTCCAACTGATTGAACCTCTCCTGAGAATAAACACGAACGGACTGGTTAACCTCCTTATGTCCAGGTCACCTCCCCAATCTGCATCGCTATAGCCGATGAGGATGGGGCTGTTGTTATGGTTGAAGGTGAGGCAAAGGCTGCTGCTGCTATCAAGGTAGCACAGCACGCACTTGACCACCTCCCAGTGTGGCACGCCCAGATTTGTGCGAAACTTGCTGAGAACTCCCACTGCTTGGCTGATGTCGAGGCGTGTGCTGACTGCTGCATACATGAGGCTCCCAACTGCTGGTTGGTACGGCACAGCTTCAATGCGGCTACTTTCTTGAATGCCGTGGGGAGTCTGCGTCATGCTCAGCTTTGCTCCGACTTCCAGTGGTGTTGCGGCCTTGCCCGCTCCTGCCATGTTGAAGTGCTTGACGATGTCGCTCACGTACGTACTTTGCGACAGCTCCAAAGTCAGCTGCTACCGGTCGCATTTGACTTGAAGGCCAAGATAGTAGCTGAGCTCTCCCATGTCTTTCATGTCAAAGCTGGCAGCAAGGGATTGCTTCACATTGTCCAAAAGAGACTTGGAGTCAGATGCCACGAGCAGATGATCAGCATAGAGCAAGATGATGACATGGCTTGCCTCCTGCGTGCGCCCATACACTGCATGGTCAGCTTCACTGCGCACAAAGCCAAGGCCAGCCAGCTACTCATCCATCTTGTGGTACCATGCTCGCAGGGCTTGCTTCAGGCCGTAGATGACCTTCACGAGCTCGCACACCAAATCCTTCTTTTCCTCCACCACGTACCCCTCCGGCTACTCCATGTACACATCCTCCTTGAGGTCACCATTCAGAAATGCACAAGTCACATCCATTTGGTGCACCTCCCAGTCCATAATAGCAGCAAGAGCAAGGATCGCTCGGATCGATGGGAACTTTGCAAAAGGTACAATTGTCTCATTGTAATCCACACCCTCAGTCTGTGTATACCCCTTTGCAACCAACCCTGCTTTGTACCTGAGCACCCTACCATCCGCACCACGCTTGTGCCTGAAGACCCACCGGCCCATGATCACCCGGCTGCCACATGGAGCTTCCTCGAGGATCCAGGTGCCATTCTTCATGAGCGCACCATACTCCTTGTCTGCTGCGGCACGCCAATCTGCCGCCTCCGTGCTGCGCATGGCTTCAGCGAATGTGGCTGGGTCATCGGTGACAGTGAGGAAGAGAAGCTCAAGATCAAATGAGTCCGTTGGTGGTGGAACGGTGCATAGGTTCACCTGCTCCTCCAGCGGCCTCTGTTCCCTTGCAAGGCGCTCGGATCGCCTCAGCAACTTCCCACTGTCCTTTGTACCTTTGTGGATGCATGCGGATTGTCCTAGAAGCTACTGTATGTTGCATTGTTGCTTCTCCTCATCAGATTCGGCTGCTGGCTCCTTCTCCTTCTCAGCTCCCTCCACCTCCTTGTCGTTACCGCTGTCACCTCCATCTTTCGCACCATCCTCTTCTGCAACCGCAACGTCTCCCACTTAAGGTACAAGTGTAGGAGCAAGTGGAACTACAGACATAGGACTCCAAGTCCAGCCCTTCGCGTGCTCTTGAAAGACCACATCATGGCTGTGGATGATCTTGCGTGCAACAATGTTGTAGAGGTGATATCCCATGGTGTCGTAGCCAAGGAAGGCAGCCTTCACTGACTTTGCGACTAGCTTGTTACGGGTGCCGGTAGGCATGGGCATGAATGCGCCACACTCGAATACTTTCACCTGTGTTACTTCTGGCTTGCATCCTGTCCATACCCCCTCCAGTGTCATCAGCGGCACGACGTGCGTGGGACTCTGGTTTTTCGGGTACACGGTAGTGTTGACTGCTTCTGCCGAGAAGGTTGGTGGGAGCTCCACGTCTTAGAGCATGGTACAAACACACTCCATGAGTGCGCGTTTCACGTGTTCAGCCATGCCATTCAGTTGCGGTGTTTCAGGTGGGGTGACCTTGTACTTGATCCCGCTACGCTTGAGGAAGGTGGGGAAGTCCTTGGAGAGGTACTTTCCTCCACCATCGGTGCAAAGCACCTTCAGCCGCCTGCCAGTCTCATTCTGTGCAGCAGCGATTCACACCTTGAAAACATCAAAGCACTCATCCTTGCCAGCCAAGAAGGACACCCACGTCTTCCTCCACTTGTCATCAATAAATGTGAGAAAGTACAACTTGCGAGACAGGGACTGTTATGGCATAGGACCACACAAATCAGAGTGAATGAGTGAGAGAAGCTTAGTCGCCCCCTCCCCCCCCCCCCC
>SZWC01012873.1:29150-43692 GCA_023375785.1 Penium margaritaceum | reverse complement strand
CCCCCCCCCCCCCCCCCCCCCTGCCCCCCCACCTAGACCTTTCTCCTCATCTGAAAACACTCCTGGCTCAGAAGAAGTGCCTGGAGGATTACAAAGTGCCACAGTTGAAAGCGTTTTGCACCTCTTTTGCCTGAAGTGTTCAGCATCCAAACTGCTCATTGCATTTTGAATGGCACTTCCAACTATGGCTGGTAGCTCAATTTTTCAATCCGGTTCAGAAAATCGATTCGTACCGATAAATGGCTAAATTAGGGGCGGTCCAGATCAAAATTGACCAAACCGTTTCTCAACTAAATTGAAGGTTCAATTTCAATCTATGGTAGGGGCAGAGAAATCAATACAATTGAATTCAATTCTCCAACTCGGTTCAATCAAACTGAGCCAACATGAAAGCGAGATTGCAATGCAATCTTTCCTCAATGGTCAAATTCTGGCATATGAGAGATATTTGCAAAAGAAAAGGGGCTGGAAAGTCACAAGAATATGCATGTGGTGTGCAGCGACTGTCCTCCCTCGCCAAATCAACACCCTGTGGTGCAACCTGTGTCCTTCCCCACCCCCTCTACCATTGGATACCAAAGCAATGTGACCAAGCATATAATATGTGTCAAAACAGGCATTGGACACTCAGAAAGAAGGGTGAAAAATGATGCCAACATTTAAAATTGATCGGGCACTTCAATTCACAATTCAATTACGGTTTGGGCCTCCCCCTCACTGAAGCAATTCAATTTCTGACCTAATTGACACAATTCAAACAACTAGAATGATTAAAAGGTCAATTCAAGTCAAATTTCAATTCAATTGAACCGAACCACAATTGAACTACCAGTCCTACTTCCAACCATGGGCAGTGGCTGCGAGGGCAGTGAAGACTGCAGCACCATGTTATTTTCTGGTGTAGAACAGGATGCCCCTCCCTTGCAGCAAGGAGTCCACAGCTCTTCCTGACATATAAGCCACATGGTAAGAAGAGGGTGCTAGCCAGTGCCACGTACAGCCATTATGGGGCGCTACAGTGGATATACATAAGCACCCTGCCACGCAGCTCGTGTACTTGACAACAGCAAAGCAAAGTGAAGTATGGTCTAGTCTGTTGCTCTCATTCTCACAGCTGTACCACTTCTTCTCCAATTTCACCACGCACCCGTCACCGACCACCATGGCCGCTACCACTTCCGCCGGCTACACTCTCCTCCAGGGGGTCTGTCGCTCAGTTTGCGGCAGCCCCTGCTCAGACTTCCACATCCAGGCGTAATGTGAGGCTCTCTGTCACAGCTGAGGAAACCGCTGCCCCGTGAAGGCTCCCACCGGCCCCAAGCGTGGCACCACTGTGAGGATCCTGCGGCCTGAGTTGTACTGGTTCAATGACACCGGCAAGGACGTATCCATAGACCAGAGCGGCATCCGCTCAGCAGTCGTCGTCCGGTTTGAGAAGGTGAACTATGCCGGGGTGTCGAAAAACAGCTGCGCTCTTGATGGAAGTTTAAGACATTTCCTGCATCCCATAACTATCTCTTTTCTATATCCTTGTTCATTAACCAAAAAAAGAAGAAAAAAAAGTGCAGTATGCTCTCTGTTCACATCCACCTTCACAAATTCTAAAGCATGACATACTCACATGGCAGTGACCTGCCCGTCAGCATTGCACGCCAGCCCTTGAGCTGAATCGCAACGGCTTCTGCCATCCCATCCATTAAACGTTCTGTTGGAGAGATGCTCCTCACCATGGCAGGAGTGACTCCACAAAGGAACACCAAAAAGACAAACCAAGGTGGCTTAGTGGTTAATGGTGTCCACCTCTAGAGGCAAGGGCCCGGGTTCATGTCCCACAAGATCAATTTCTTTCCTACCTCAAGGGAGGTGGAAAATAGATGCCAGGAGGCTAGCTCAGCCTCTAGAATTCCTCCTTACAGTTCTAGAAGGCCAGGTGAGGGTCAAGGAAGGTGGCACACCTTCTAGAAGAGGTGACTTGTCCTACAAGGCATCTAGAAGTGTCTTTGTCTTGTGGATACCTTCCCTCCTACTAGAAGCAAGCTGAGGAATCTAGGAAGGGGCAGAAGCTTCTAGACAAAGGAAGGGATGCCTTCTTAGGTGGGGAAAAGGACAACCTACCAATGGCCACTCTAGAATCCATAGAATCTGGTAGGAAGCTCCCAATCTGGCATGCTTTGGTGTTCTGGAAAGCATACTTCCTTGTGAGCCTTGATCAAGTCTTCATTCCCATTCAATTCAGGCCAAAACTATTGCCTCACTCTTTGACCAATTTTTCCGCCATCCTTGGAACCAGGTGCCTCCACAGCTTTAGTCTCTCCAAAAACAGTTGGTGGTGTGAACCAGCCACTCCTAGGGACCCTCCAGGGTGCAAACTCACCCTCAGGCCAACAAAGGGGTTCCAAGCCAGATTGATTTCACGCTTCCACTAGCAAGACATGGCGACCAGCGAGCAAGAGAGCAGCCGTACTGTCCTTAAGTTTGATGGGACAGGCTTTGCCTTGTGGAGGTGGCATTTTGAGGTATTCCTCGACGACAAGGGACTGCTTGACCTCGTAAAGGGTGATGAGACTGCTCTGCCGGAGACTGCAACGGCTGAGGTGAAGGAGGCGTACAGGAAGCGCAACAAGAAGGCGTTGACGCTTCTTGTGTCCGCGTTATGTCCGCCACAACTTGGGAATATCCACGGATGCACCCTGGCCGCGGAAGCATTGTCAAATCTCTGCTCCATCTACCAGTCAAGCAACCTCGCCACTTAGCTTTTCATCTTCAATCGGCTCCTCACCCTCCAAGCCAACGAAGGTGACAACATCATAGAGATCATGCACCAGATTGAGTCACTTGCAGTGGAGTGCGTGGCCACTGGTTGGGAGGTTGACTCTCAGTTGCAAGCTATGATCCTCCTTCTGGCCTTGCCGGAAAGTGGGAGTCCCATGATCACATACCTTGGTAGCTGGCCTTTGGACCAGCTAAAGTACCCGAAGGATGCTGAGTACGTGAGCAACAAATGGATGCGACTTTGCAGTCAAGAGAGTGCACCGGCATCAAGTTGAGCTTACATAGTTCATTCTCATTGTGGAGGCCGAGGTGGCAAGTGGAAGAGTGCCAAACAGGGCACCAAGAAGGGTGACAAGAAGGGGGAGTCCTTCAACTGTGGCAAGGAGGGCCACTATACACGCAACTGACCTAAGAAGAAGCCAGACCGGTTGAAGCAGGGTGGGAAGAAAGGCAAGCAGGCCCTTATGGCGTACAAGTCCACTGACTTGAACGATACGGGAGTTGCCATTATTGACTCCGGATCAGGCCGCCACACGCAATGCAACAGGACGGCATTTGTCATCTACGGCGCCTCAGAGAGACGCATGATGGTGGCCAATGGCAAACTAGAGTCGGCTGCCGGTGAGGGTAGCATCCGCATTGAGTCCATTGTGGATGGCGAACCTGTCACGAGCACAATCCACTACGTGCTCCACATGCCAAACTTTGGGGCAAACCTACTCTCCTTCAGCTGCCTTACCGATAAGGGACTTCAGGTGCTCTTCACAAAGAAGGAGGCCGTCATCCGCAAGGAGGGCAAGGCGAGGTTATTGTGCGCGCCAAGAGATAGGACGACTTATACCTGCTACGCGCAAAGATCCTCGGTAGCCGGGCGGGGTTCAATGCCACCAATCTTGCAACGAAGGATGAAGGAGACTTGGACCTGTGGCACCATTGACTTTGACATGTTTCTCCATTGACGGTGAGAGTGATGGCAAAGGGAGAGGTGGTGCAGGGCCTCCAAATCAGTGGCCTTGATGGAACCAAGGAGACCGTGTGTGAGCCATGCGTCATCGGCAAATCAACACGGTAGCCGTTTGTGGCAAAGGGGACGTGTGCATCAACAAAGTTGGCAGTGGTACACACAGATATGTGTGGACCACTTGAGAGCTCCATCAGCGGAGCTTGCTACTTCCTCACCGTCATCGATGACCACAGCTGCAAACCGTACCTCTACCTCATGAAGCGGAAGAGCGATGTCCTTGCATGCATGCAAGATTTTGTGGAAGAAATAGAGCGGCAGACAGAGTTGAAGGTGAAGGTGTTCCGGAGCGACAATGGCGGTGAATATGTGGGCTGCCTTGGGTGGATGAAGAGAAAGTGGATTGAGTGGCAAAAAAAAACTCCACACTCCCCGAAGCAGAATGGTGTTGCGGAGAGAGTGAACCGCACAATCCTTAACATGGTGCGATCCATGTTGAGCGACGCCGGCTGTCAACAACGGTATTGGGCGGAGGCGGCACAGACAGCGGTATACATAATGAACCTAACACCGACCAAGCCATTGAAGGACAAGGAGAGCAAGGCGTGGAAGACGCCACAAGAGGTGTGGAGCGAGAGGAAGCCAGCAGTGGGTCACCTCTGCATGTTTGGTTGTGTCGCACATGCGGTTGTGCAGGCACGTGAAAGATGGAGTAAGCTGGACCCACGAACATGCCAGTGTATATTCCTGCGGTCTAAGAGCGGAAGCAAGGCGTACCGGCTCTTTGACCAAAGGAGGCAATAGATTGTCCGGAGTCGCGACGTCACGTTTGACGAGAAAAGCCGTTGGACAGATGAGGAGGCAGGTCTCTCAAAAAGGGGGGAGTGGCTACCACTCCTTGAGCGGGAGACGCCGGACGACGTGAATGAGGGTGACGACCTCACATCACCACCAACCGGAGAGCATCGTCCAAGGGATGGGCAAGCGGTAGACTTTATTCCGGCCAGTTCAGATGAGGAATCCAAAGCACCGGAGATGGACGTGGAGGCGGAGAGTCCACCAATGTCCCCAAGGTCTCCAAGAGAGGGCAGCAGGAGCTTGGAGAAGATGGCGCCGAAAGGGGACAGCAACAACAACAACCGCCTGAAGAGCCGTGCACAAGCAGCCGTGTGCAAAGAAGGGCAAAAAGGTACGATGCCAGCAAGGGCATTTGGACTGGGTTTGCACCATCCTTCATCACACAAGAGGAGCGTGAAGGAGGCACTGCACAAGAAGGATGGGGCTCAGTGGGAGGGAGCGATAAAGTATGAGCTTGCCTCCCATAAGGAGAAAGGCTCTTCAGTTACAGGTTGAGCATGGAAAACTGCCATGGGTGATGCGCAAGGGGGAGATTATTGGAGAGATGCTCCTCACAATGGCAGGAGTGACTCTAAAAAGGAATACCAAAAAGACAAGCAAAGGTGGCTTAGTGGTTAATGGTGTCCACCTCTAGAGGCAGGGGCCCGGGTTCAAGTCCCACAAGATCAATGTCTTCCCTGCCTCAAGAGAGGTGGAAAATAGATGCCAGGAGGTAGCTGAACCTCTAAAAGTCCTCCTTAAGGTTCTAGAAGGCCAGGTGAGGGTCCAGGAAGGTAGCACACCATCTAGAAGGGGTGACTTTCCCTACAAGGCATCTAGAGGTGTCTTGGTCTTCTGGATACCTTTCATCCTACTAGAAGCAAGCTGAGGAATCTAGGAAGGGGCAGAAGTTTCTAAAGGAAGGAAGGGATGCCTTCTTAGGCAAGAAAAAGGACAGCCTACCAAGGGCCACTCTATAATCCATAGAATCTGCTAGGAAGCTCCCAATTTGGCATGCTTTGGTGTTCAGGAAAGCTTACATCAGTGGCTATAAAATGCCACTGATTGTGAGCCTTGATCAAGCGTTCATTCCCAGTCAATTCAGGCCAAGACTATTGCCTCACCCTCTCACCAATTTTTCTGCCATCCTTGGAACCAGTTGCCTTCACAGTTTCAGTATCTCCAAAAACAGTTAGTGGTGTGAACCAGCCACTGTTAGGGACCCTCCAGGGTGCACACTCACCCTCAGACTAACAGGTTTGTCTCCACGCCTCCTCAAGCTTCTGAAGCACAGCCAATGCATACCAGGGAGGACAGCCATGAGGTTACAACAACATCATGCTTTGCAACCGCCAATTGCAGAATGTTCATGACTCAACGGAAGTTACAACGTACATGCTACTGCCAAGGTTTATGGTGGGGGAGCTACTATGTTTGTGCTTTGGATGTTGTCAAAAAAGGCCCATCCGACCTGTCCAGCCTAAAATGCAAAGGAACTTTGGAATTTGTTATATTTGTTGCCTTTGGATGGCCATGGTGAGCTGGTCACAGTGAGTGGTTTCCTTGTTGAAAGCTGCCTATGGCAACGGACTGCCATGTTCAGCAAAGCCAACCCTGGGGATGGGGAGTCCAAAACAGAGTTTGCAAGGAATGTTTTTCAGTGCCCTTTACCAAACCTAAATGGTCCTGCCAACGGGCGCAAGTGCAGAGATACGTGTGGTGGATTGTATGTTGCATGAGCCCCGAGAACACTTGTTGCTGGTAATCATGATTTGGCTTGGATGCCATTATGCATGCCATGATGCACGCCATAGTTTTTGTCTGCTACATTCAGTTTGGCAGGAATTCTGCATTCTCCTGCCCCTTTTTGGTCCCAGAAATTGTCAAAACGAGTTGACACGGTTTGATAGGCCGTTTGTTGCTTTTTTTATTTGCATTCTTTCCCTGTTGTTGTGCTATTCATCCTTGTACGACTTGGTTTGTGGTTCTATCTGCTATTTTGTGCACGCACCAACGCCAAGTCATGAACTCCGGGTTGTATGGGTCATGTGCCAGCTGGCGGCTGCATAGCATGTGCAACAAATAAGTACCACTGACCACGAGCCGGTTGGTTTGTTTCTACTTTCAAACTTTAGAACTGAACTCAAATGGCATGAGGTTGTAGCAGCAGATTGTTGGCTCAAAAGATTAAGGACTTGAACTATTGGAACAAACGCCTACAACAAGCACCATTGTGAGGGCTTATTGGTCGGTGGAGACTCTCGGCACTTGTTCGTGGAGGCCCAAGTGTTGTCTTGTAGTGGTGACCAAACCACTTGATCGGTCTGATAGGTGGTGAGGTCTGCACAGTGGTGGATGCAGATGAGTCACCAAGCAGCTGGCACCGCTGGTCCTCTGGATGTGGCTGACAGTGTCAGCTCGCAGCTGATGGATATGAGAGTGCCAGAAAGTGACAAAAACATGTTGCTCGATAAAAATCATCTGGCATGACAGTTGCATAGAGAATGTTTCACAGGTTCCAACGCAGTTTACAGAACTCGATACGGTGTCTGTTTGAGTGAGATATGGATTTCCAAAGTTTGGAGATCATGGGTCGGGTTCAAGTGACAACCTGAGCACTTTGAGCTCAAAAGGCGGCACGATTATTGGCCAGGATGACTCAGAGCGGCCTTCAAGGAGAAAAGGCGACTAGAGGACCTCCAAGAGACTTCAAGGAAGGTGCAGACCACAGTTGTTGGTCGTCCAAGTGGTGTGAGACATAATTCTCTTGTGTGACAAGGTGACTGCCGCTCATCCCGCTAGGCTAGGAGAGTGTGCTAGAGGGTAGACATTGAGAGAGTGTATCTCAGTGCTCCATATGCCAAATGAGGCATGTAACGGCTTGTTACAAAGCTGTGACAATGTAATCTCTCACTCAAGAGTTGATTGAGATATTCGCATCCTTTACAAACCTACATTTGCTTTGGTAATTTATTTATGTGCAACCTGCAACCCCCTCTGACAAACAATTGGTCCTACCTAGGCGGCTCTTAGTGAGCCTGATCACCTTCTTGAGGGCTGCCCCAGTTTCCATCAGTGGTATCAGAGCTAGAACAAGGCTTTTTCTCATTATTGAGGCATTCCTTGTACCCTGTTGTGTGAGAGAGCCGTTTGTGGGCTGAACGTTGCACTATCATTGTAACATCCGCTTCTGTGGTGGCTGGCGTCAACATCGCCAATTGCGAAGGCAAGAACTTCTTCAACTGGCGCAACAACATGAAGATGGTGCTGATGGAGAAGGTTATCTGGAGCCAGGTGGATGATAAGGAGAAGGAACTAGAAGAAAGCTCCCTATCCCCTGTCGAGGCCTGTACCTACCGCGAGAAGCGTGACCGCGCCCTCGCCACCATCTACCTCCACCTCGCCGGACGGGAGCAACTCCTTGACCGTGGCATCCTCACGCCAAAGGAGGTTTAGAAAAATCTTGAGTCCAGTGATACTTCCAATTCAATCCTCATGAAAATACAGCTGCGTCGTTGCTTTCACACTGTGAAGATGGATGAGTCCGGATCCACGATCGACTACATGAACATGGTGAAGTCTTTCTCTGACCAGCTTGCTGCAACTGATGACCCTGTCAAGGAGCGTTTGCTCATGCGAACCATCCTTCCTGACCTTCCTAGCAGCTACACTCCTCTCATTGGTACCCTGGACCAGCGTGGCAACAAGCTCTCCCTCAATGATGTGGAGGAGAGCCTACTATTTGAGGAGGAGAGGTGCAAGGGAGAGGAGAGCGGATGTAGACTGGATGTCGCTCTCATCACCAAGTTTGGTCATTGCAACAGTGCTATATCAACCGGGAGCAACGGCGGAGGAGTGAAGAAGAAGGGGAACTGCCACTACTACAAGAAGCCAGGCCATTGGGTGCGCGAATGCCGGAAGAAGAAGGCGGACCTTACGGCTGGAGTGGGAACGAGAAAACATTCCAATGCTTTGGCAAACACCGCAGATTCGGAGAGTGGATTCGTGACAACCATCCGGGTCCTGCACGTCTCCGACAACACTACCCTGTTCTGGATCATCAACTCGGGAGCCACGCAACACATGACGTGTTGCTAAGAGTGGTTCGTTGTCCACACCGTCATTGAGCCTGATTGGGTGTACATGGAGGACAACCATGTGCAAATGGCGGTTGGGGACGGTGAGATCGTTTTTTGTGCTTTTGTTGAGGGTGTGCATGTGGAACGTCGTGTGAAGGGGATGCTCCATATTCCGGGGCTGGCAGCTAACCTCCTCTCTGTCTCATCTCTCATCTCCAAAGGCATGCAGGTTTGCTTTGAGAATGGTGGCTGTACCATCTCTGCCCGTGCAGGCCGTATGCTTGCAAAAGCGAACAAGGAGGATAGTCTTTACCGCCTCTACGTGGTGTCGGAGAAGGAAGCCAACTTAGCGTTGGCGGCAAGAGAAGGAAAACACGACATCCGCCTGTGGCACCGCCGGTTTGGTCACCTTGACTTTGGCACCATCATCTCCATGCAGCAGATGGTCCGCGGCCTGGAGCTCAAGGGGTTGAAGCAGCCTAGTGCATCAGCTTGTGAGAGATGCATTGAAGGAAAGCAAGCCCGCGCTCCTTTCACGGGGGAGGGGAAGGGGGCGGCTGAGCTTCTCTCACTCGTACACTCTGATTTGGGTGGTCCCATGCCATCACAATCCTTGTCTGGCAAGTTTTACTTTGTCATGTTCATTGATGACAAGTCGAGGAAGACGTGGGTGTCATTCCTGGCTGAAAAGGATGAGTGCTTTGATGCTTTCAAGGTGTGGATTGCTGCTGCACAGAATGAGAGTGGCAGGCGGTTGAAGGTGCTTCGCACCGATGGTGGAGGAGAGTATCTCTCCAACGACTTCAGAACCTTCCTCAAGCGTTGCAGGATCAAGCACGAGGTAACCCACCTGGAACACCGCAGCTGAATGGCATGGCTGAACGCACAAACCGCATGCTCATGGAGCGTGTTCGCAGCATGCTCCAAGACGCGGGGCTCCCGCCAACCTTTTGGGCGGAAGCGGTCAATACCGCCGTGTACCTGAAAAATTGAAGCCCTATGCGCGCCGTGCCACTGATGACATCGGAGGAGGTGTGGACAGGACGCAAGCCAGTAGTGACGTACCTCAAAGTCTTCGGATGTGGTGCATTTGTGCACGTGCCTACCGGCAGCCATAACAAATTGGACGCAAATTCCATGAAAGCCGCCTTCCTCGGCTATGACACCATGGGATACCGCCTCTACAACCTCGATGCACGCAAGATCATTCGCAGCCGTGACGTGGTCTTCCAAGAGGAAGTGAAGGGCTAGACTTGCAGCCCTATGTCAGCAGTTCCGCTTGCTCCTGCACTTGTACCAAAAGTGGGAGAAGTACCGGTAGCAGAAAAGGGCGGTGCGGAAGATGGTGGTGATAGCGGCAACGACAACGAGGTGGAGGGAGCTAAGAATCAGAAGGAGCTAGTAGCGGAATCTGATGAGGAGGAGCAGCAAAGCAACGCACAGCAGCTGCCATTTGGTCCGCACGCCTCAACAAAGGTGCAAAGGGCAGTGGGGAGCCGGTGAGGCAATCCGAGCGCCTCGCAAACAAACAGAGGCCACTGGAGGAGCTGGTGAACTTGTGCACCGTTCCACCACCAACGGAGTCATCTGACCTCGAGCTTCTCTTCTTCACTGTCACCGATGACCCAGCCACATTCGCTGAAGCCATGCACAGTGCCAAGGTGGCAGATTGGCATGGCGCAGCAGATTACGAGTATAGTGCGCTCATGAAGAAAGGCACATGGACTCTTGAGGAGGCTCCACGCGGCAGCCGGGTGATCGGATGCCGCTGGATCTTCAGGCGCAAGCGTGGTGCGGATGGTAAGATTCTCAGGTACAAAGCACGGCTGGTTGTAAAGGGGTATGCGCAGACTGAGGGTGTGGATTACAATAAGACATTTGCACTTGTCGGTAAAATCCCATCCATCCGAACGATCCTTGCTCTTGCTACTGCTATGGACTGAAAGGTGCACCAAATGGATGTGACGTGTGCATTTCTGAATGGTGACCTTGAGGAGGATGTGTACATGGACCAGCCGGAGGGTTATGTTGTGGAAAGGAAGGAAGGTTTGGTGTGCAAGCTTGTGAAGGCCCTCTACAGCCTGAAGCAAGCACCACGAGCATGGTACCACAAGATGGATGAGCAGATAGCTGGCCTTGGCTTTGTGCACAGTGAAGCAGACCATGCTGTCTATGGGCGCACACAAGAGGCAGACCAGAACATCATCATGCTCTGTGTTGATGATCTGCTCATTGCATTTGACTCCAAATCTCTTTTGGAGGATGTGAAGCAGTCCCTTGCTGCCAGGTTTGACATAAAAGACATGGGAGAGCTCAGTTACTACCTTGGCCTTCAGGTTAAGGGCGACCGGCAGCAGCAAACTTTGGAGTTGTCGCAGAGCACGCACATGAGCAACATCATCAAGCGCTTCAACATGGCATGAGCGCGCAAAGCAACAACACCACTGGAAGTGGGAGCGAAGCTGAGCATGACTGAGACTCCCCACGGCATGCAAGAGAGCAGCCGCATGGAAGCAGTGCCGTACCAAGCAGCTATTGGAAGCCTCATGTATGCAGAAGCCGGCACGCGCCTCGACATCAGCCAAGCAGTGGGAGTGTTAAGCAAGTTTTGCGCCAATCCGGGCGTGCCGCATTGGGAGGGGTTCAAGCGCGTGCTGCGTTACCTCGACATCAGCAGCAGCCTTTGCCTTTCCTTCAATGGTAACAACAGTCCCATCCTCATCGGCTACAGTGACACAGATTGGGGAGGTGACATGGACACAAGGAGGTCAACCAGTGGGTTTGTGTTTGTGCTCGGGGGAGGTGCAATTAGTTGGAGGAGCAAGAAGCAAGAGTGCGTTGCCCTCTCCTCCACCGAAGCAGAGTACATCGCCGTCAGTGAAGCAGCAAAGGAAGCTGTGTGGCTGCGTGAGCTGCTAGCAAGCCTTGGACAGCAGCAGACCACAGCCACCACCATCTACTATGGCAACATGAGCGCCATTGCTCTGACAAAGAGTGCCATGTTTCACGCCCGCACCAAGCACATCGATTTGCGGTACCACTTCACATGCGAGCTCGTGGCAAAGCAGGTGGTGCAGATCAAGTTCTGCCCTTCAAGCATGATGCTGGCAGACTTCCTGACCAAGCCGCTGGCAGCGCACCGCTTTCAGCAGCTGAGGGGACAGTGCGGGCTACTGAGATTTTTATTCTTGCAAAGTGGAAGAATGATGGATATGAGAGTGCCAGGAAGTGTCAAAAATAGATTTCTCGATAAAAATCATCTGGCATGACAGTTGCATAGAAGATGTTTCCCAGGTTCCAACGCACTTTACGGAACTTGATACGGAGTCCGTTTGAGTGAGATATGGATTTCCAAAGTTTGGAGATCATGGGTCGGGTTCAAGTGACAACCTGAGCACTTTGAGCTCAAAAGGCGGCAGGATTATTGGCCAGGTTGGCTGAGAGTGGCCTTCAAGGAGAAAAGGTGGCTGGAGGACCTCCAAGAGAATTCAAGGAAGGTGCAGACCACAATTGTTGGTCGTCCAAGTGGTGTGAGACATAATTATCTTGTGTGACAAGGTGACTGCCGCTCATCCCGCTAGGCTAGGAGAGTGTGCTAGAGGGTTGACTTTGACAGAGTGTATATTACTGCTCCCTAGGCACAATGAGGCATGTAACGGCTTGTTAGAAAGCTGTGACAATGTACATTTTTAATCAAGAGTTGATTCAGACATTTGCGTCCTCTGCAAACCTACATTTGCTTCCGTAATTTCTTTCTGTGCAACCTGTAACCCCTTCTCACAAACAGTTGGTCCTACCTACGCGGCTCTTAGTGAGCCTGATCAACTCCCTGAGGGCTGCCCCAGTTTCCATCAGCTTCTGTGGTACGGACGTCATGCATTGAGTGTCCGTTTGTCCATTTTCCATAGTTTGTCAGCATAGGTTTCCGAGCCGTGAATTTTCCTATTCTTCGAAGATGAACCTGCACAGAAGAAGGCACATGAGAATATCCGGGGCCTGAGACCCGAAGGCAGCAGAGGCATCTTGTGAAGAGTACTGTGCTGGAAAATGGCAAAACCTGTGACTACTCTGTGCTATGTGGAGAACATTGTGACAAAGCGGTCCTCCCTCTTCTCTCTCATGGTATAGAGAGTGCTAGAGGAGGAGAATGGAAGCACTTTTCTTTCTCCCTTTATCTCTCTATCTCTCCTTCTCTCTGTCTCTCTCTCTCTCTCTCTCTCTCTCTCTCTCTCTCTCTCTCTCTCTCTCTCTCTCTCTCTCTCTCTCTCTCTCTCTCTCTCTCTCTCTCTCTCTCTCTCTGTCATGGTACTGATAGTGTCAAAAAGGAGAGCAACGTTCCTGGATGCACCCCTCCTTTAGCATGAATTGCATCCAAGGTGAAACATGGGAAGCATGCATCAATGTTTGATGTAAAACATCTTCAGTAGTAATGATGTGTGCAGGAGTTGTAGCCCGGAGAATTGGTAAAGAGCCGTCGGGGTGGAAGGCTGGACCTCAAACTTTCCTTTTTCTTTCGTCTACCCTTTGCTCTGCACCCAGTGGGCTCCTCACACAATAAACCGCAGGTCTTCCATGACGTCCAATGCACGCGCCATGAAAACAACACCAAATCTTTAGTCATGATTCAAAATGTGTAATGAATAATCCCAACACAGCAAAATACCTTCTATTACCATAGACAAAGTCCATGGAAGGGGAACCAACGGGCAAAGATTTCTTCCTAGTGCACCAATAGGTACCACCCAAAATAAAACAAGCAAACAACAAGACCTGACAGGAGGTGCACGTTCATACAAGTCCAAAGTGCACAATGGTGTCCTCTCAGTGCTGCTATTGAGGTCAAAGTTTGGAGGTTGGCCTGGATCACCGTGCTTAATGGGCCAGTGAAATGGTCACACACACAAAAAAAAAAAAAAAAAAAGTACTCTGACTGACCAGAAATTTTACGTGAATGTGTTACTAGTAGTGTTCGCTCCACATGTAATAGATAATGTTGCCTTCGTGTACTACATTCACACATAATTGCATCAGCGTTCCATGAAACAGCATGAGGACAAGGGGCATGGAATGTAATGTAATGGGAGAATGTTGTAGTTAAATCCTTAAAGCAGTCCCAGAGTTGAAGACAAAAGCGTGGGAAGCAGTGGGGAGTCCAGCCAGCAACTTGTGCAAGGATGAGGAGAGCATGCTCTCCTATAGCAACCTGCAAATAAGGCCACGATAAGCAGCACACATGTATCATTGCCCATCCCCTCTCCCATTACTCCCATCCATTCCCAACCACTCCCTCTAAAGCATCCCCACTCCTCCCTCCCGTCATGCTCGTCTGCACTTGCGAGGGTGGTACTCCTCATAAACATCCTCATCCTCCACCACGTCATCCTCTCCCTCACCCTCCTCTTCGTCATTTCCCCCATCATCTGCCATCATTTGCCCTCTCTGTGTCCCTACCCTCTGCTAGTCCAGGATACCCTCAGGTACGGAAGTGCATCGTCATGACTGCCAGAAATTCAGTGGCTGTAAGTTAGTCGTATTTCAAGTCTTCTTAAGAGGTGGGGGAGGCCTGCGATTTCCGGCTCCGGAGGAAGGCAAGCAGATGACCCTGGTCTTGTAGAGATCCGAGTCTTTGCAGTACCAACCATTGATCTGTTGAGAGTATGCCATACTGCACTTGAAGTACAGATCCAGGATTCCATTGCATGTGTCTCGCGCCTTCACCATGTGCATGTTGTTGGTACCGCACAACTGCAAACCTTGCATGCCACCGTTCACACGAACCTGCATGAGTGGAGGGTTCCACAAGGAGGCACAGAAAAACTTTGCCAGATGCTTCAAGAGGAAGGAGGTTGGGAAATTCATGCATAGAGCGACCCTCTCTACCTCCCCCCCCCCC
>SZWC01012873.1:0-13779 GCA_023375785.1 Penium margaritaceum | reverse complement strand
GTACGGTACTGCGGTATTCAAAGAATACCGCGTTACATAATGTACCGTATACTGTAAAAACACTAATACTTCTGTGAGATTCAAGCATCACAAACAAAATAGTGTAAATAATCATTTTGCGAGACTGAAATTCAAGAAAAGTGGGTAGAAAACAGTGTAACGGTAGCGCTTTTCTTTGAGTTCGAAAGTACCCCGGTACAATACCGCGGTACGGTACCGCGGTACAGAAGAGGGGTACCCCTCTAGGTGAGTACCGATACCGTACCGGTACCGCAAAAAAAGTACCGGTACCGCGGTACCACGATACCGCGGTACAAAACCGCGGTATACCGCGGTATCGGTAGTACCGCCGCCATCCCTGAAGTGGATACATGCGCTGACTCAGCAAACACAGGCTCTCCACTGTACAGGTCCAAGAGTATTAGGGTATGTTCTCTTGGAGTCGCATGGGCATTCGCTCACATGCATCTATGCGTTTGGACCGCATATGGACACGTCTTGCCGCCCAGAAGGGCAATTCTACGGGATCGTGGACGACGACAGCTCAGCTTGGACGTGTCGGACTCCCTCCAGTCTTCCTCGGTTACGCATCTGTCCGATTAGTCTAGAGCAAAGCGGACAGCTCGTCAGGTCGTCGCATGAATGCGCAACCACGACAATCGAAGCGACTCCTAGAGAACATACCCTTAGCTGCTCCAGAGCCCCCCCCTCTGACCCACTGACACCACTTTGGCTGGGAAGGCTGCCCTCACCAGCCATGCATGACATTGAATGGTCAGATGGCCTGGGGAAGGCGAAACCAAATAGCATTCCAGTGAGAACAGGGCATTTTTTCTTAATTTTCCAACACCGTATTACATTCAAAATACTTTTGTAACCATGAGAAGCATTAAAATCATGACATCGAGAGCGACAAACACCATAAACCAGCCCCTCTAGCTGTGCTACATGGTGCTTTGTTAAGGATACAAGCTTCTTAGGCATGCCTTTACAGTTTCTGACCCAAAAGATGAATCCTGACACCAAAGCAACGCAAACAGCGTAGGTTGGCCCTTCCAGCAGTACTGCAGGGTACCGTCCAACGACCTGTGTGGGAAAATCTGGAAGCCGGGTGCACCTGCTTGTCCTCGAGCATCGACTGCAGCACCTCGAAACCCCTCCGCAGATGGGCACAACCTGCACCGTGAAAAGTCTCTTGCCGACATGCCGGCGGTGCACGGCATGCCGCGGATCTCCTCGTACGGCTGCAGGGCCTGGACTGCCAACTGGCCTATCGCCATGTCCGTCACCACCACATGCGGTTGCTTCTCCTTTCCTCCCACTTCGTCATGAACGTCAAAGGCCGCGCTCACAAAGTCGAGGCTGCTCTGGAGGAAGGTGGAGGCCATTTCCGAGGTGAAGCCCATGACAACCACCATGTCAGGTTTGATGGCTGCCAGTCACTGCAGAAGGAATTGCAATATGGTTCCCTCCAATCCAGTGGAGTGAGGGAAAAGGTGATCGACATTAGGAAGAATCACGACAAGCGCCTCTCCGTCCTGACGCTCCATCCACGGTTGGTCTATCATTTCATTCTTCCCCATGACCGTCACCATGTCCTTCATGCCTTCGTGCATCAGCATCACCTGTCTGTGTTCAAACAATTCAATTCCCATATGTAGAGCAACTTCACAAAGAACGCACTCCCCAGCCTTCGTTGCCTCCGCATGAGCCCCGGGGTTGACTTGAGCACAGCTGCTGAAGGCGAGACTAGGTGTGGTGATGTGGACCGCCTCTGACATGCCAATTTCGTGCTTACGCAGCGCACGGAAGAGCGGCTGCCAGGCACCCATGAAGGCGGGCCCCGCCCCACAACTTGTGGGCCACAAGGTGCATCCGTCGGCGAGGCATGAGCACATCGGTAACGGCACATAGTCTGAGTACATCAACACGCGAAGTGCGGGTTGATGTCTAAGTAGACGGCCGCGGATGCCCGTATGTGCTGCACGTATTCCATGACCGGTAGCACGTGATTGGCAGCTCATTCTGTTGTTTGAACAGAGGCAAGAACAGCGTACCAAGACGTTGCACTGCGTCACCTACGATGCTCGAAGCAGACGCCAACGCCAGCTCCAACGCCCTTGCCCTAAAAGGGTCGTCGTTGAGCGCGAAGGAGAGAGCGTACTCGGTGATGAGGGACTTTAGCTCCACAAAACTCATTCTCAGGCAGGCTTCTTCGGGAGCCGCTACAAAACCTGGGTTGACGATGTGCTGAGGTGGAGGGGAGGCGGAGGCGGAGGTGGAGGCGGAGGTGGAGGCGCCAGCGGCGGCAACTCTCCTTTTGACGTTTTGCAAAATGAAGGGGGTTTCATCAGCCTGCTGGGTCCACCCAGCAGGCTGATGGGCGACGCACGTCAAGCCCATTGGCGACGCCCTCACCCCTGCGCATATGAGTTTTTTGGGGCCTGCACGACCAAACTTGGGCCTGCGCCCAGGCCCGACTCAAGACACAGACTCTCCTCGCATCCCCGCCCGTGTCCGCAGCCTTGGCCCTCCCGTCCATGTTCTTGACCACTGCATCGGCCAGGCTCGGGCGTGCGCCGTTGGCAGGAGCCCGCATCGCCGTCTCCTTCTGCCACCACCGCAGCAGGAGCAGCAGCAGCAGCAGCATCATCATCATCTGCAGCAGCAGGTTGGCACAGGGACGCCTGCCACGGCCGACAGGTCACCAAGACAATCACTAATTGAGTCATCATTAAAGCTGTCGATGCCGGTGCTGATACAGGCACTGCGATCGAACGAGGTCTGGAAAGAGCTGCAGACTACATTAGGGGGGGAGGGAGGGGGGGGGGGGGGGAAAGGGACACCGACGTAGTCGTTGACGAGTTGAATGACATTTGGAGTTGGCCGATTTGGCTAAGGTGCTTTGACAGGGTACATGCACCACCAGTTGACAAGGCCGAGCGAGTTTGCATCGTCTTGTGAAGAACAGACGGAGGAGAAGAGCATGAGCGCCTTGTGGCTGCCTCCTCCTCCTCCTCTTCCATTTGCTGCTATTGCTATGCTATGCTTGGCCTTTCTCTTTCTCTGCTGCCCGTTATCAATATCCATGTCATCGTCCTTCTTCTTCTTCTGCCTTACCGCGGCTTTCACACACACTACTTCCTGTTGCTGGCCGTGTTTCCCCCACATTGGGAAGACGCCGACAAGTTTCATGCTGCCTTGGCCTGCCGCAAGGTGATAGTAGCCCTGACAGCTCACACCCGAGATGTGTGCTGCTTCCACTGCCGTTGCTGCTGCCGCTGCCGCTGCTGCCGCGATTGCTGCCGCTTTCCCTACTGCCGCCAGTTGGGCACACGTACAAAAGGCGGCTGTTAGAAAGGGAAGGGTCAGCATTCACCACTAGGGGAGTATGGGGGCACAAAGACTACGAAGTGAGATGCTTGCTGTGGGTGGAAAGAGAGCTTCCGCAATGTCATTGGTTACTTTTTTTTTTGGGGGCTACCCCACGGAGGAAATAAACCCCAACCGCACCTTGCACACGCCACCCCAAAGCGTGTTTTGGCGACGACTTAGGCAAGAGCCCATTGTACTCTTAAGAGAGCCAGTGTAGGCACCATTTCAGGTAGTGTGGGACTCTAACCCACTAGCAAAACCTCCGCCACCAACCTCGCAAGGTTGGCGAACTGTCGTAGGCATGGGCCCCTACGAGCGACAGTGGGCAAGGTACCGCGCTCGAAGGCAGCAGCATACCTTGCAAGAGAGAAGAGCGATAGAGGAGGGGTGTGAAGAGAAGAGTGAGGAGTGAGGAGGGCCCGTCCCCCTTTGACCACAATGGGCCCCTTATAAGCAAAGGGGGGGGGCGTTGGGAGGAGAGAGGAAAACAGCTGTACGTTGAGGGTGGGAGTAGGGGAGTCATCCGAGGATCTAGGGGGGGCGTTGGGTCGCCCGAGTGAGATGAGATGTTGCGAGTGGTAGAGAGGAGGAAGGTGCGAGTCGATCCCAAGGGAGGGGGGTAATACCCGACAAGAACCTTGAGAGAGATGGGTTACATTGTAGGCAATGAAAGCCCCAAAGGAGTGAGAGAGTGGGATGAGGGAGAAATCAGGTTACTTATGGAGAGAGGTTGTTGGGAGGTAACGATAGCCATGAAGTAGAGAGTGTGTGAGCGCTAAGTGGAGAATGGAGGTGATGGAGGGGTGTGTGGAGGGAGATATGAGGTTGGGCTGGAGATTGGGAGGGTATGGAGTAAGTATGAGCGGGTTTAGGAAGAGGGTTTATACAAATATGTTTTTTTTTGGTGTGTAACCTCTTCCTCTAAGGCCTACTGGGGGAGGCCAAGGCATCTCCGAAGCTCACGCACTGTAACGTTCAGGGCATCACTGCGCAGTTGTCGTGCAAGGAGACCGTTGATGTGAGTGCGCTTGTGGATATGGATGTAGCAGGAGAGGATGCCGACTCCGTAGGCGTTGGAGTCAGGGAGGTTGCACAGGTATTCCTCAGAGAGCTGTCCGTTGCCGATGAAGGCAATGGCTGGGGCGTTGAACACCCTCTGGGGTATTGCGGTTGGGCTCAGCTTTTGATAAAGCTCGGCCTTGGCGGCGGCGCAGGTCTTGTCAAGGATTTTGTTGTCTCTGCGGCCGCGAGGTGCAAAGGCGTCGTGTGCGTTAGAGAGGTGGTGCTCTGGGCAGTGACTGCACTTCTGCGTGGAGAGGGAGACCTTGGTCACAACAGGGAACTTTGGGTCAAGAATGTGTACGGGGGGAAGGTGTTTCAGGTCGGGGCCATGGGGAGGAGCGATAGCCTCACCAACAAAAATGTCACGGGCTCGACCGCCTCGTCTGGCAGTCAGCTGTTTAAAACCATGGACTTCAGCGAGGAAGGGTGGAGAGGGCTCAGAGCTGCCTGGTGTTGGTGGGCCTGGCTGCGTGAGGTATGCGGTCAGTTCCTCAATACAAAAGGATGGGGGAATATCCTTCACGACGATCTGAACTTTCGATTTGGGGGGGACTGTTGCGCCGAGCATGAGGCTAGAGCGATCCTCAAGTGCCGGCGGGAGGGACTTGGAGAGAGTTGCGGTGAAGAGGATGCGTTGCGGTGCGGCAGAGTGAGTGGGGCCATCCTGTGTAGGCTATGATACCGGGGAGCCTAGGACAGGAGGAGCGTCTGCAAGTACCTCGAGGTCCTTGAGGTCGAAGAATGCTGAGCACGCGTCCTCCGTGCAAAAGGTGAGAAAGATGTATGCTGACCCTAGTGCTGGTGATGTAGGGTAGTTCCTGATTGTAACTATCGACTCAAAGCATGTGGAGGGGCCAGAAGGTGGGAAAAAGAGTCCTGGGTTGGTGTCAATACGTGCCTACACGCTACGACACAAGGCAGAGAGGGCTGAGAGGTGTTGCGGAGGGAACTCAACAACGAGGAAATACTATTGCTCAGATGTTTCGCTAGAGCAGCGATGGACTACTTGGGTGGCGATCACAGGCATCTCTGGTTGGGCGTCGCGGCTGATTTGAGCAATATCGAGGGTGGGAAGCGGAGGGGGAGGTGGAGGAGGCGGTGGAGGAGGGGGTGGGGGCGGCGGCAATTGTGAGGCTGGCGGAGGGCGTAGGGATAGCTGAGGTGTGATGCATTGCAAGGACCACCCAGTCTCCCGTGACGATGAGGGGCCTGCTGAGTTGAGCTCATCCACGCGCGCTCTCTTGCGATGGCTCCCGCCGGGGCCGTTGCCGCCGCCACGATTCTTCCCCATCACCTGGCCAAGGAAAGGAAGGGTGCAGATGGGCCGGCACGTTGGGGTTTTGTGAGGGGGAGCATATTGGAAACTTTTGAGCCTCAGCCCAAAAGCGGTGTCGCATTCTATCGTTAGGTAGGGCCATGAAGGCCGAGCATAAGGCCACTTTCATACGGTGTCGCAACGCATTCTTGAATCTGCGGAGTGGCCACATCATGGATCAAAATTTGGCATTGCAACGTCTTTGCTAAAGCAAGTGGGTGAATACAGAATCGAAGATATTCCAAAGGCGTGGGATTGGGATGTGAGGTGGGAAAGTTCCAAAGATAAGTGAAAACCAAGGGGGGTGATGGATACCAAAGCAATATTGAATAACTCTTGTTACGCAAGAGGTATAATCAACCAGCGCAGGGCACGCGGGGAAGATGTGCGGAGTGTTTTTAGGGGAATGGCAAAATGGACATGTTTGGTCCTTGTGGTCAATGACGGGGGCCATGCGAGAACCGCTTTGAAGGGCGAGACAAGTAATACGAATTTTCACGTCACGGGCTTTGGGAGAGGTCCAACCATCGTGGATGCTCGAGAGGACCTCAGTCCAAGGGGGGGTAGAGCGCATGAGGGCGGACCATTCTGCACATGGATCAACTAATGTAGTAGGGAGAAGCTTCTTGTTCAGCTCGAGGCGGCATGCTCTAGGGGAGGTGAGGGAATCCAATTTTTCATGTACACGATGGAGACCGTATGGGCAATGGATCCACGAGTGACGAAATAGCCCTGGGGTGTCTATGTCTTTGGTCCAGGGGAGTGGGCTAATTGGGGAGATGTCATTTGCTGAGTAGAGGCGGGGTGCATCTGCAGGGCGTGAAAGACGAACGGGGGTTGAGAAGGGTGTACATAGTAAGTTGTTGTTTTCGATGCCTTCAAGTCTGAGGACCGTTGTTGGTCTTCCACGGGCCTCCATATGTAACGGCACGAACCATGGGCTCAGTGAGGCCATAACTTCAGTGTCAGGTGGGTCATTCCCCTCAAAGGCATGTACCCAGTCCTATGGGAGGCATGGATGACGTCGAGGAGGATGTGAGCCTGAGTGGCCGGATACCGGTCTCTAACTTCCTTAGTAGTTAGGGGCTGGTGCCCATGACTGTTGAGTGAGGTGAAAATGTCTGCCACAATCATCTTGAGTAGGAATTCGTCACTTTTGCGAGTGCCGAAGGGTCTGAGGTTGTCGCGTGTAAGCTCATAGTTCAAGGCTAATCTTTCTCGAAGGAGGAGGCGTGGGAGCAAGGGGGAGTTGGCTATGGGGCTGAACACCTCGTGGTATGCATCCATGTACGCTTTCCATCGAGGATTTAGTTTCATCTTTTCTGCGAAAAGGGGG
The DNA here is from genome assembly GCA_023375785.1 of Penium margaritaceum. Classification (NCBI taxonomy): domain Eukaryota; kingdom Viridiplantae; phylum Streptophyta; class Zygnematophyceae; order Desmidiales; family Peniaceae; genus Penium; species Penium margaritaceum. Next base: position 6,691 of record SZWC01012873.1, on the reverse strand, counting down.
TGAGCAGAGAGAATAGGAAGAGGTTGGTGCTTAGGGAATGAGATGACGCTACGGCCCAAGATGTTCCATGACTTTAATGGTCCCAGTACACATCTTGGAATCCATAGTGCGTGCAAGGACTTGACCTTGATCACGGAATCATGGAGGTTGAGCCCGCCAAGGTTCTTAGGCCTAGTAAGTGTGGACATGCTGAAACAGCAGAAGCGCCGTGCATCGTCTGCAATTGTGGCATTTGCAACGAGGTTGTGTACAATGGCATTGGTTACCATTTTCAGAGGACACATTCGTTTAGCAATGTCCAACGCATGCACCGGTGGAAATGGGAAAAGGCGGGAAGAGAGCGACCGTCCTCACAGAGGTGTAGATGGCCCACACCATTGCTCTAACCACCAACTGCAACATTAGCAGTAGGCCGCTCTGTTGCTCCAGTAAGGCCACTCCAGCGACCTCTATCCCGGCCGCCTGCTGACGTGTTCTTCCCTTTGGCTTGGCTCGGGCGTCTGCGGAAACTGCAGCTACAACCATGTGCGACGCTGCTGCTGCTGCTGCTGCTCTTGCTGCTGCTGTTGATGTGCTGCTTCTAACTGTTGGAGAATTTTAACGTATTCCACCAGCTGCAGCTTGCTCAAATATGGCCAAAAATATCCTCGGCTAAGGCTCAAACTCAAAACTGGGACCTCGTTGATTTTTTGAAAATTCTGGACAGAGACTTGGTCGTTTGAGCAATAGAATTTGCGAGGCACTTAAACGGCTATCTTAGGAAGCGTGAGATGGCTCCTTGGAAAGCTTAGGAGTTGTAGAACATTCCCTCAAAGTTTCGGCATCAACGATGAAGCGTACTATAATTAACACTGCTGCAAAGTGAGGGTGGAGCTTGTAGAAAACTGCAATGAACACTTGGAAAAATCCTTGATTGAAGACTTAGAAAACTACACAAGGAATGAGTGCCTCATATAGTTTGGCACACTATAGTACATGGAGACACTCTAGCACACACGAGAAAAAAAACATTAAACCTTGCCCAAGGCACAGGCTTGCCCCATGTGGTTGTTGAGGACTTTGCTTGCACCGTTGGCGGTGCCTTGGTGGTGTTGGACCACCCCAAACCACCCACACATGGTGGTAGGTATTATCTCAAGCTGAATCACACAAAAAATGACACAACAAACAGTGTCCCACACCCTAGTTGCGGTTGGAACCGCTCACACTCTTGCCCTGTTGGCAAGCGACACGAGAAAATGATCAAAAACGTGATTCGGTGGAGTTTCGCGTCGCATGTGCACGCGGTTTGAGCACTAGGCGGGCTGGCGGAGCCGTGTTGCGGATTTACCGATGACTTTGTTGACTTCGCCCTGGAAATCAGTCACGCCACTTTTTCCCCTTGCATGACTGTCAAAATCGTGGCCCCCATGCCACACCTAATTTGCGCACATGCTAACAACTCCCAAAGCGCAGGTTTGCACCATCCACAGTCACCAACCGGCCTAGTTTGGCCGTTCACGTGCAAACCAGAAAATCTGTTTTGCATCTCACACACCCACAAAAGCGTGAACAAAAAAACTGACAGTGGCGCACACTCGATTTTCTCTCCCATCCATCGTAGAGTGCGGCCAAAACTGCCGGCCGGGGCCAACTCGCCCGCTTGTCCGGTCCTTGCACGTTGTCGCGATGCTTGGACCGCACAACCTCTTTTTTTATTTTTTTTCTTCGTTGCTCAACTCTGCTGGCCGCCACGTGCGACCATCCGCGTCGGCGGGTTTCGCCACTCCGCCAACACTCCCAGTTGGCGAACACTCGCCGACTGCAAAACAAGGGCTAGAAGCCGAAGAGACAATTGTCACAGCACATGAACTTGTCATCTGCAAGTTTTGGATCTTTGGCTTCATCTTCATTCTTCTTGCGTGCGACATCCAACGGCCACTCGACTTCCATATCACTTGGGATGTCGAGATCCATGTTGGTGTTGATACCGGCATCACCAAGGAGCGTGTTGAGCCATGATATGTCAGTGGTGCTCAACACGTCAACCATGGGCTCCGCCTTGATGTCGTTCGCCGGCACACGAGTCTTCTTGCCCTTTGCGCTTCAAACGCGACCCACACTCTTGGCCGCTCCCACTGCTACAACAGTTTTCACGCATTTTGGTGGCGAAGGTGGAACATTCCTTGCTTTGGTGTGGACGCCCTTGACTGCTCCGCTCCGTGGCACCATTGGCAATCCATGTGGCTTCTCCAATGCCAGAGCCGCTATTGTCGCTTTGCCTCAGCCAAACTGCTCAGTGGCTTCTCCATCCGCGCCGTCGACTTCCTTCACCTGCTCATTGGCCATGAGACTTGGAGGTACAAGGGATGGAAGCATAATGCCAAGCACGTCCAGCCCCGTTGCTCCCACTTTCTCTCCACATCCTCCAACACCATCCGCCGAGGCCGCAACACACTCCTCCGGCGGTGCCACACAACCACACAAGGGGTAAAGATCCCCTTCACGAGGTGTCTCAAGCACAACAACTCCCTCCTTCACAACACAACACCCCTCCTCATCAAACTTCACCGTACATCCCTTCTTCACGAGCTCGCTCACCGACACGAGGCTCTTTGTGAGCTCCGGAAAATACAACACATTTGTGAGCTTCACACTCCTCACATCCTCTCCCACCATCACATCAATGCATACCGTGCCTTCTCCCACTGCGGCCAACACCCCGTCATCCCCCAACACCACATCTCTCCGGGGAATGGTCTCAAGTACCTCAAACCATTCACGATGTGGAGTGAGGTGCCGAGCGGCTCCCGAGTCCACGTACCACTCTTCTGGGCCTTTGGTGTCGACACTTGCCGCGAGCACAAAAATCTTGTCGGAGGCGGGAGATGTCTGCACGGCCGATGAGGATGAGGAAGACGAGGAGGTCTTCCACTTCGCGCACTTTGCCTTCCACGCGGCACAATCGCAAATATGGTGGTCGGTGGAGCCGCAATGGAAACACGCTCGGACGCCCATGCCCGGTGGTGCACAGACGGCTCTCTTGTTGCCTTCCATCTTCGGGTATGCGTACGTGCGGCTCACGTATGCGGCGTCCTTGTCACCCTCATCACGCAAGTGCCGGCGCATCTCCTCATGGAGAAGCTTTGTGGTAACCTCCTCGAGCTTGAGGTCGACGGACTGCGCCTCCAATGCCACCACGAGGGGTTGGTATGACTCCAGGAGCCCCTCCAACAACGTGAGGATGATCTCGTCGCTCTCGCCCTCGGCTCTGTTGGCTCCAAGCTGCTCTGCCAACTCCTTGGTGTGGTTGATGTAGTCCTGCATCCCTTCGCGTGCACCCATGGGAAGCTTGCGAAAACAATCCCGCAACATCATGCGATTTACCACTGATCCCGCCTCAAACACCCCACACAATGCCTTCCAAGCGTCACACGCGAGCTTGTAAGGCCGCACATACGCCATAAGCGGTGGCGCAACGTTCATCACAAGCAACATCAACGCCTTCCGGTTGTCCTTCACAAACCTTTCCGCCCTCTCAGCACCTGTCCCCTCTTCCCCCGCACACCCTTGCGTCGCCGCCGAGGAAGAAGTTGATGCCGCCCCTTATGCCGATGCCGCGCTCGCATCCGGCACTTGCTCTGCTCCCGTCACGACTTCCCAAATCCCGCGCTGCTCGAAGATAAGTTGCATGCACAATTTCCAATTGAGAAATTTGATGCACCCAGGAGTTTGTCCACCACATGGAACTCCTTGGTCGAAGCGGCGGCCATGACTGCGGTGGCGGTAGCTCCCGTCCCTCAATTGCTCTCGCTCGAGCGTCTCGGACGGCGAGAATTCTCCCAACTGCTCTGATACCACTGTTGGAGAATTTTAACGTATTCCACCAGCTTCAGCTTGCTCAAATATGGCCAAAACTATCCTCGGCTAAGGTTCAAACTCAAAACTGGGACCTCGTCGATTTCTTGGAAATTCTGGAGAGAGACTTGGTCGTTAAAGCAATAAAATTTGCGAGGCACTTAAACGGCTATCTCAGGAAGCGTGAGGTGGCTCCTTGGAAAGCTTAGGAGTTGTAGAACATTCCCTCAAAGTTTCGGCATCAACGGTGAAGTGTACAATAACAGACACTGTTGCAAAGTGAGGGTGGTGGTTGTAGAAAATTGGAATGAACACTTGGAAAAATCCTTGATTGAAGACTTAGAAAACTACACAAGGAATAAGTGCCTCATATAGTTTGGCACACTATAGTACATGGAGACACTCTAGCACACACAAGAAAAAAACATTAAACCTTGCCCAAGGCACAGGCTTGCCCCATGTGGTGGTTGAGGACTTTGCTTGCACCGTTGGCGGTGCCTTGGTGGTGTTGGACCACCCCAAACCACCCACACATGGTGGTAGGTATCATCTCAAGCTGAATCACACACAAAATGACACAAGAAACAGTGCCCCACACCCTAGTTGCGGTTGGAACCGCTCACACTCTTGCCCTGTTGGCAAGCGACACGAGAAAATGCTCAAAANCCTTGATTGAAGACTTAGAAAACTACACAAGGAATGAGTGCCTCATATAGTTTGGCACACTATAGTACATGGAGACACTCTAGCACACACAAGAAAAAAACATTAAACCTTGCCCAAGGCACAGGCTTGCCCCATGTGGTGGTTGAGGACTTTGCTTGCACCGTTGGCGGTGCCTTGGTGGTGTTGGACCACCCCAAACCACCCACACATGGTGGTAGGTATTATCTCAAGCTCAATCACACACAAAATGACACAAGAAACAGTGCCCCACACCCTAGTTGCGGTTGGAACCACTCACACTCTTGCCCTGTTGGCAAGCGACACGAGAAAATGCTAACAAACGCGATTCGGTGGAGTTTCGCGTCGCATGTGCACGCGGTTTGGGCCCTAGGCACACTGGCGGGGCCGTGCCGCGGATTTACCGGTGACTTTGTTGACTTCGCCCTAGAAATCAGTCGCGTCACTTTTTCCCCTCGCACGACTGTCAAAATCATGGCCCCCATGCCACACGTAATTCGTGCACATGCTAACAACTCCCAAAGCGCAGGTTTGCACCATCCGCAGTCACCAACCGGCCTAGTTTGGCCGTTCACGTGCGAACCAGAAAATCTGTTTTGCATCTCACACACCCACAAAAGCATGAACAAAAAAAATGACAGTGGCACACATTCGATTTACACCCACAAAAGCATGAAAAAAGAAATGACAGTGGCACACACTTGATTTTCTCTCCCGTCCATCGGAGAGTGCGGCCAAAACTGCCGGCCGGGGCCAACTTGCCCGCTTGTCCGGTCCTTGCGTGTTGTCGCAATGCTTGGACCGCGCAACCTCTTTTTTTAGGCAGTTCGACCTAAGGGCCCGCGTTGACCGTGCGGCTCAACAGGACGGCCCTTTTCTTTAAGACGTCAACTTTAGGGCCTCGACGGGCGATCTCACCAACCATAAAGCCCGGCCGGCCGATCTCACCAACGCCAGGGCGCGTCAACTGCGTCCCGCTTGTCAGAACGGCGATGCGGCGAAGCGGATGGTTCACACAAGCCCTACACCGATCAGAACAAAGGCACAAGGCAGAGCGAAAAAAAAACAATTCGCTTATCTACTGTCATAAAGGATGGTTCTTGGACCTTACGTAGAACAAAAAATCTGTTAAAACAGCATACATAATATAAAACATTGGTGGAATACAACACAGCGACGAAACCGTCGGATACTCGATGTGTGGCATCCGGAAAGTTAAACAAGCAAACAAAAATGCAAACTGAATTCAAAGACGAATCGGTGGTAAGAAATCCCAAACATGGATGTAAAACACGAAAAGCATCTTGCAATGACCAAAAGCGGTCCAGAGTAGCAAATGATGCTTACAATTGTAATCCAACGTCAAAGTATGAAACATGCCTAAAATGCACAACATGAGGTAGAACATAAGATCCACATATAGATATCAACTAAACGAAAGCGATTCATATACTATGACAAACACTAATGACATGGCCGCAATTACAATCAAAGGAAATTTAACCCAACTACTCAACTATTAAAAGTAAGCTCGAAACAAATCAACAATTATGATTGAAAACCGCAAAAACATTCATTCAATGAAACTAAAATGTACTCATAGATGTACATGTAGATGTAGATGCAAAAATGAACATAGATTCAGAAAATATATATACATGGATATAGATATTGGGGTACATAGAAAAACGTAAGGATACATATAAACATACATATACATATATAAGATATGGATATAGATACAGATATAGATATAGATATAAATATAGATATATATAGATAAAGATATAGATTTAGATATGGATAAGGATATAGATATAGATATAGATATAGATATAGATATAGATATAGATATAGATATAGATATAGATATACATATAGATGTAAAAATAGATATAGATATAGATAAATATATAGATATAGATATATAGATATAGATATAGATATAGATATAGATATAGATATATATAGATATATAGATATAGATATAGATATAGATATAGATATAGATATAGATATAGATATAGATATAGATATAGATACAGATATAGATATAGATATAGATATAGATATAGATATAGATATAGATATAGTATAGGTATAGATATAGATATAGATATAGATATAGATATAGATATAGATATAGATATAGATATAGATATAGATATAG
>SZWC01012872.1:29400-65723 GCA_023375785.1 Penium margaritaceum | reverse complement strand
AGAAAGAGAGACAGAGAGAGAGAGAGAGAGAGAGAGAGAGAGAGCAAGAGGGCAGGCGGGCGGGCAAGGGAGCGGGCTAGCGGGTGGGCAGGAGGGCGGGCGGGCGGCCAATGGGAGACAGGGAAGAAAAGAAGCGCGACAGGAAGGGTAGGAGGGAATATTCTGGAGGCAAAGGGCAGCAACCCTGGTATGTCACAGGGGAGTGGCATGGATGAGTGGGACTTTAAGCTGACGCGTAAGGAATACTTGTGACTGTTGAGCACAGCGTTGTGTAGCTGATTCATGGCCTCAAGTATGGATTTCATTCGTAGTGGTGATCATTGGCTTATGTTGGTAGAACCATCAGGCGCGAGCACACACCCTAGTGTTCAACAGACAAGAAGTAACTTTGCCTTCTGCGCTCAGAGTTGTGCACAATGAGCCAAAGCACTTTCAAGTGGGATAAAGATACATGTTGGTTTGTGTGGCTTCCACCCGTCTTGAACGACAGCCGTGGCGATTATCTGTACATTTCGCACTGGTGGTACGAAGCATTCGCACTAGTATAATGAAGCAATAGCACCGGAGAGCATGGGGACATGGTCCCTATGGAGTACATAGCTGGCGCCGGAACACTGATCAGTGGACGTTGTATGCACCAGCAGCTTTTAGACAGCTGCGAGGACATCCTAGGTGCTTGCCTAGGTCCATTCCGGATTCTCTATAGATATTGGAGTTTCCTCGGTGGACGGGCTCTCGAGCTAGTTTTGCATGTTTTGCATAGCCTGTCCATCGATTGATGTCGGACTTGTGCATGTGACCAATTTCAGCGTCCGGCTCGAGATTCTGCATTGGTAGGCTCAGACAGGGATGTGCTTGGATATGTGTGCGCATGTTGATGGCCAAAGCAATATTCTTGGGCCAGTTTTCGGACAAGCTAACATTAAGTGTGCTTCGCTTGCCATGAGCCATTGCATGTATTTATGTGGTGTTATCGTCAATTGTCATCTCTCTCTCTGCGTTCTATGTATGGAAGCACATTCTGTTTGTGTTGCCTGGTCAAACCCTTGCCATTTCGCGTCCGATATGTGTTGACGCCGCGAGCTGAATGAGCTTTGATGCAAGCGTACTAAGAAGCTTCCCGGTAGTCTCATTCGCGAACCTTAGTGTTCAACAGACCAAGAATAGCTTTGCATCATGTGCTCACAGTTGTGCAAGACGAGCCAAAGCACTCTCAGATAGGACAGAGCTGCAGACATCTCACAAGTTTGAGTTTTAGACGGTCATGGGCTTTTACAAACTTGGCATACCAATGAAGCTTTCAATGACATTGAAAGCTTCATTGGAGTCAACGGAGAGGTTTGCCTTTGAGAAGATGCGTGGAAGCTTCCTAGCGACACAGTCGCCGACTAGGTGTCAGTGCCTGGTCAAATGGTGACGAGAGTCACAGGTCGTGCATACAACGGCAAGGGTCTAGCTAGGAGACACAAGGCAAAGTGTCAGAATGCTTCAATAGCATTTGTAGAGAGAAAGGACAAATGACAGGTGTTGAAGTTCGTTGGCCACTCACAACTCTGTGACCTCTTGTCTCCACACATATTGCACACATCTATACGGATTGAATGACAATGGCTCTACCTGGGAAAGCTACAGCCGTGTCAGCCATGGCAGGAGGCATGGACGCTCTCGTGTTGCTGCTGCTGCTGGACCAGGGACAATTCTTGACACACATCTTGTCATTGTCTGATCCTCTTTGACTCTCTTGATTCTGAGATGCCATAGATGCTAGGGCTCGTACATTTCTCACTGCCGTGCCCTGCATCATGTTGCTTGCCTTGAGTGTTTTGTGGGGGAGCTGCCTTTTCCGGGTGCTTATCCTTAGGGGGCCACCGTGCCGGGTTCACCCGTGCACTGGTGAGCAGCCGCTGTCTCGGTTTCATGCCGAGCAATCGGGCTCGACCCCCGGGTGGCGGCGTGTGCTCACTTGGGTGTGATGCCCGTGGCGAGCGCACGCTCACTCACTTGTCTTGGTTGTACTGGAGTTAATGAAGGCAAGCTTTCCGTATCCATGGCGTCGTGCAGCCTATGCACGCGGTTGCTTGTTCTCACACACTCAACCTAGGAAACTTCTGGGTAATTACTGGTATCAGAGCAATGTGAGGCATCTCGCCCACCGCTCCTCGATCCTAGGCAGCCGCCTCTGCGCACGCCCGAGCCTCTCTCGGCCACCTGACCTCACCGCAGCAGTGGCTCTACACTCTGCTTCTGCTCGGCGCTGAACAACGGCGCCACCTCGATCTTCATGTCTCCCAGGCTGAGCTTGAGCATCTTGCCTCTGAGCCTGTCCCTACTGATTCCCCACATGGGATCGGCCCCCTCTTTGACTTTACTGCCTCTCGCCTGACAGTCTGGTGGAATACCCTCCAGAACAAGTGCATGCATCGCGCTGCATTGGCTGCCATCACTACCTCCTCCTCGTCCTCCTCTGCCGCAGCCTCCTCTTCTTCGTCCTCTCCACAGGCGACCGCACACTCCACTCAAGGTTCTTCCCAAGGTGGGGATGGTGGCTCCGGTCGGGGGGGTGGTGGAGGGGGTAAAGGCCGTGGGGGTGGCCGTGGTGGCAAAAACTCGGCCATCATTGCTGCTAACGTCACCTGCTGCAATTGTGGTGCCTCCGGTCACTCTGCACCAAAATGCCTTGCCCCTCGTGATGATGCACGGTTGGCCTCCATGCGCGCTCACTGGGCACGCGCCGGTGCCACTACATCCTCTGCCACTGCTGTGGTGACTGCTGCCTCCTCCTCATTATCTTCCACTGGCTTTGCCCTCTCCACCGCCTCTGCCTCCGTGCACCCGGCACCTCCAACACCCAGTCCGTGGGGCTGGATTCCTCCTTTATCTGGACCACCGTACTATGGACCTCCGCCCTCTCACTATCACATACCCCACTGGGCGCGTGACGACGGGCACTTCTCTAACCGCTCCTCCGACCGCTCCTCAGATCGCTCCTCTGATCGCCGTGACGAGGAGCGCACACTTGAACGTCGGTTGGCGAAGCTTCTTCACCTTCGCTCTCAGAGAGGTGAGAGTGTGAGTGGCCAGTCTCACGTGTCTGTATGTGAGTCTGAGGACACTCTTTGCAGTGATTCCTCTGGTTGTGTTCAAGGGGAGTTGCCTGATGATTGTGCCTTGACTGAAGAATAGCAGTCACATACGTACCCTGCACGTCTTGGTCGTTCTTCCTCTGTCTCTTCCCACGACACTTTCGTTGTCTGTCTTGTTTTTCCCACCACTCGTGCCTCGCCCGGCCTCTGGATCATCGATTCTGGGACCACTCATTACATGACCTCCTGTCGCTCGTCCTTCGTTTCCCTTGGCCCTGTTCAGTGCGTCCACTCTGTTCGCACTGGTTCCGGCCAGTTACTCCCTGTCCAAGGTGTTGGTGTAGTACGCTTCGTGGGTCCTGGTGGTACTGTGTATCTTCCTTACGTCCTCTACGTGCCTGATCTTGAGGTCAGCCTGCTCTCTGTGACCACCCTTGACGACCAGGGCATGGATTTTTCTTCCAGCCGTGGCCTTGCCTCTATCTCTCTTCGCTCGTCTAGCCGTGTTGTTCTTCGTGGTGTTCGTTGTGATCGCCTGTTCTGCGTCCCACTCACGTTGCCCTCCACTTCCGCTACATCTGCTCTTGTTCATGTTGTACCCTCTTTGTCTCCTGAGCACACTGATCTCCTGCATCGTCGTCTCTGTCACATTCGCACCGCTTCCATCCAGCGCCTCCTTCGCCTTCGGCCAGCCCACAGCCTTGACCCTACCACTTCTGCTCCTCCCTGCACTTCCACTTGCCTTGACTGTGCCAGTGGCAAAATGCACCGCTCTCCCTCTTCCACCTCTGAGTCCACTACCACTCAACCACTTGACCTAGTGCATGCTGATGTCATGGGCCCCTTGCCTAATGACTTCCTTGGCGGCCTTGGTCGTTACGTCCTCTGCTTGACTGATGACTTCTCCCGCTACCGCTGGGTCTTTCCCCTTCGTCACAAAAGCAACGTAACTGACGTTCTTGAGTCATGGCTCCCGCAGGTTGAGCGTGCCTGCAACACCTGCGTGTCTTTCACAGTGATCGTGGTAGTGAGTTTTTTGGTCCCACCTCTCGTTTCCTCCACTCTTGTGGTATCCGGGTCGAGTCTTCTGCCCCTTACACTCCTCAACAAAATGGTGTTTTTGAGCGGTGGAATCGCACCCTTGCTGATGGTGTGCATTCCCTTCTCTCTGCCTTTGGCCTATCCCCTCTCTTTGCCTTTGAGGCAATGTCGTATATCACTTAGGTCTGAAACCGTGTCCTTCATGGTCCTCTTCCCCACTCTTTCACCCCCTTCGAACGCTGGACTGGTGAGCGTGCCGATCTCCGCCTTGCCCGTGTCTGGGGTTGTCTTGCCTCCGTGTGGGTTCCCTCGGACCACCGCAATGGCAAGCTGTCACCTCGTGGCCGGCTCTGCCTCTTTTTGGGCATCTCTCCCTTCTCCAAAGCGTGGCGTTTCTGGGACCCCTCCCGATGCCGCGTCGTCGAGTCTCGTGATGCCCTGTTCTTTGAGCACCTGTTTGAACGAGACACTTCTCGCCTTGGTGCCTCCCTTGCTCCGCCCTCTCGGAGTGGGGGTGGTCCTCTGCCCCTTGGACCTTCTGTGCTCTCCTCTGGGCGTCCCTTGTCGCCTCCCGTCGCCTCGTCCACTGCACCAAGTCTGGCCTTGCCCTCCTCTCCTTCTCAGTCCTCTTCGCCCTCTGTATCGTCTGCCCCTCTCACTGCGCCATCTCCTCCTTCTTCGCCTGATGCTGACTCACCTGCATCTTTTGTCTCCCCACCTGGCGCTGTCTCTCCACCACGTGCTCTCTCTCCACAATCTAATCCTGCGGTCTCCCCACCTCCAGCTGCACAGTCGCACCCTGATGTTTCTTTTGCCTCCTTGCGTGCACCGTCCATTCCACTGGTGTCACCCTACACTCGTGGCGGGCGCCTTCGTGCACTCCCCTCTCAGTCACACCCAGTGGTCTCTGGTGACCCCGGTCTCCGGGCTCTCGGTCTTGCTGTCTCCTCTCTGTCCACTGCTGCATCCATCATCCATCCCAGCACTGCACTGGGGTACTCCCTTGTTGAGGATGAGTTCCATTCAGCTCTGTCCTCATCTGTGGTTGGATACGTTGCATCGTGCTTTACTGCCGCTAGCCCTCACCTCTACCACCTGAGCCTCTGACTGTACAAACAGCGCGCACGACCCCTGACTCCTCTCTTTGGGAGAAGGCCATGAAGGCTGAACTTGATGCACTTTCCGACCACAAGGTATACGAGCTTGTTGATCTCCCACCGTGTCGCAAGGCAATTGCAGCCAAGTGGGTGTATCGTCGTAAACTGAACCCTGAAAACACTGTTGAACGTTACGTCTCAGCGCAAAGGGATTCTCTCAGATCCCCTGTGTCGACTTTGATGAGACCTTTGCCCCAGTTGGTCGATACACCACGGCCAAGGCTCTCTTGAGCCTGGATGCTTAGCATGACTGGGAGCTCGAGCACATGGATGTTAACAATGCCTTCCTTCATGGTAGGTTGGATGAGGAAATTTACATGGTGCAGCCACCTGGCTTCTTAGATGGAACAAACCGGGTGTGGCGCTTGCGCAAGACCCTCTATGGGCTCAAACAGTCCCCACGGTGTTGGAACCAAGAAATCACAGCGACCCTTGCAAAGGGAGGATACAGACGAAGCACTGTGGATCCAGCACTGTTCCTCAGTGACCCCACCAAGCCACTTGTTGCCATCCTTGTCTACGTAGATGACCTTCTCATTGCCTCTCCTGATCCTGCCTCGGTCGCAGCAGCAAAGACACTTCTTCAGGCAACGTACAAGATGAAGGATCTTGGCCTGGCTCGAGTCTTTCTTGGTATGGAGCTGGAACGAGACCGGGGCGGCACACCTTGCACGTCCACCAGGCTGCATATGTACGTAGCCTGGGGGAGCGATTTGCCCTGCTCCTTACTTCCATCCCCACTGCATCCACTCCCATGACACCCACTAGTCAATCCTTATTGAAGTCACGGGACATGTCCACACTGGGGGAGGTGGTCGATGTGACCGATTACCTGCGTGTCATCGGGTCTCTGATGTATCTTGCCACAACCACTCGTGCAGATGTGGCATTCGCTATGAATTTCCTCTCTTAGTTCTCCCAGTGCCCCTGTGAGCGTCATCTTGAGGTAGCGTTATGGGTGGTGTGATATGTCCTCTCCATCCCTCGCATCAGCCTGTACTTTCGTGCACAACCCTCAGTTATCGTTGACGGCTTCACGGACAGTGACTGGGCACATGACTATGATGCTCGCAGCCGAATAGGCTACATCTTTCTTGTCGGTGGCACTGCAGTCTCCTGGAAAAGTGGCAAGCAAGGGTGCGTCGCTCGCAGTACCGCTGAGGCTGAGTATGTTGCGCTTGGTGCAGGCACATGTGAGGCTGTCTGGCTATGTCGTCTGTTGCAGCAATTGCGTGTACCCATTCATTGCATCACATTGCGTTGTGATAACCAAAGCATGAAAGCCATCGCTCAAAACAGTGGCATGCATCATTCACGCACCAAGCACATCAATGTCGAGCATCACTTTGTTCGCGAGTGTATTGCTGCTGGCATAGTGCAGGTCACTTCGGTGGACACACGGTCTCAAAGAGCTGGCTTCCTCACAAAGGCCCTCAGTCGTAATGTGTTCAAAGGTGATGTTCACTCTGTTGGTCTTATCTGTCCACATGATCCAGGCTGATTGGTCCAGTATGTCCCCGTCACCTCTCGTGATTCCCTTGTGATACTCGTTTGTGTGTGGAGTGTTGTCTGCGGGTCATGGGGGAGTGTTGAAGTTTGTTGGCCACTCACAACTCTGTGACCTCTTGTCTCCACACATATTGCACACATCTGTACAGATTGAATGACAATGGCTCTACCTGGGAAAGCTATAGGCGTGTCAGCCATGGCAGGAGGCATGGACGCTCTCGTGATGCTGCTGCTACTAGACCAGAGACAACTCTTGACACACATCTTGTCATTGTCTGATCCTCTTTGACTCTCTTGATTCTGAGATGCGGTAGATGCTAGAGCCCATATACTTCTCATTGTCGTGCCCTGCATCATGTTGCTTGCCTTGAGTGTTTTCTGGGGGAGCTGCCTTTTCCGGGTGCTGATCCTTAGGGGGCCACCGTGTCGGGTTCACCCGTGCACTGGTGAGCAACCGCTGTCTTGGTTTTATGCCGAGCAATCGGACTCGACCCCCGGGTGGCGGCATGTGCTCACTTGGGTGTGATGCCCGTGGCGAGCGCACGCTCACCGGGTGCTAACTTTCTTGCTCCCCCCCCTCACTCACTTGTCTTGGTTGTACCGGAGTTAATGAAGGCAAGCTTTCTGCATCCATGGCATCGTGTAGCTTATGCACGTGGTTGCTTGTTCTCACACACTCAACCCAGGAAACTTCTGGGAAATTACAACAGGTCCATGGCATAAGTACCTGTCGCGGCGCACGGCAGGTGTCGTACGCGGGAGTACAAGATCTATCCTAAAACTGGCCCAAAACCATTGTTTTGGCCGTAACTCTGCGCACATATGTCAAAACGCTATGCAGTCTGAACCTAGACATGGAGGAACACAAGTTGGACGCTACGACTAGTCACATGCATGCATGCATCTGGCATCGAACGGTGGACACACAATGCAAAGATATGCAAATCGGGCCCACGACCACTCCACCGATGGACTCCTACGTGCTGTAGAGAAACTGTAGGAGGTCTCGGGTAGCGTCCATAGCTTTGGAACGGTCGTCGGTCGGCTCCGAGCTGGTAGTCCGCCACCAAATGATGCATCGCTACAACTTGAAATGCTAGGCAGCAGGTTGGGGCAGTAGCGTTGTTGATCCAGCGTGCGGGTTTCCACGCTCGTTGCTTAAGTCTGATCCCCCCTCAGTCAGTTGCTCTATTGTCTAAGTCTGGAAGCTGTGGGTTTTTTACTTAGAAATGCGTGCGCCAGTGTTAGCACCAGAAAGCAGCTGAAAACTTAAAGTGACTGATTAGGAATGAAGAATGAGCAACAATGGGAGACCCCTCGAAGTTCTAGCTCTCCCCCACTAGTGTAGAACTTGTTACTCAGCTAACTAGCCAATGAGAAAATAGTCTTAGACCTATTTTCTGGCAAGCAGGGTTTTATCGGTGAGTCGTGCCAGACGCCTGACAGCCCAAAACCCAGGCGTCGTCCGTTTTGCCTGAAAACTGGACCATACCATAACACAATCGTTGTGAACGCAGTCGTGCGGTCATAATCAGCTAGAAAAACAGCAAAAAAGAGTTACGGCTGCCGAACCCAGGTAGTGCCTGCAACAATCAACGATGCCAAACAGTGCAACACAAAAGGGGACATTGACCCTAGGGAGAGCATGACGCTGCAGACACAAAGGCACAGCCAGAAGCAGTGTTGGGTGTATGTAGACAGCATCTGCAATGGCAGTGACCGCCGGCGGCCCGACCCTTAAGGAGGCCTGCAGATGGAGCTAAGCACGTCGCCGGAGCGAGGAGGCTCCAGCGAACGGTGAGTGGGCCTCAACGTGCGTCATCTCCACCGATCGACACTCCAGCAGCGTCGAGTCTCACCGTCGGTCATCTGCACGCCGATGTACACAAGCCTGGAGGACACAATAGAGTACAATGAGAGATGCGCGAAAACCAACACTCCCCCATGATTCACAGGCATAGTGGACATGTGCGGGCAGAGACACAGTCAAAAACTAGACTCCCCCTAGGCACGGAGAGACGCAGGCAAAGATAAAGAGAGTCACTCACGGACGCACGCCAACCAAACTCACAACGTTCTTGAATGAGTCGTGCTTCAGTGCCTTGGTCAAGAAGTCAGCCAGCTGCCGTGCAGTCTCAACCCACACGATGCTCATGTGCCCTCGTGCAACAACGACCGCATGTAGTGATACTCAACGTTGATGTGCTTTGTGCGTGTGTGATGCACGCTGTCATTGTCGGCGATGGCCATGGCACTCTCATTGTCACAATGCAATGTGATGGATGCAACAGACTGATGCAACTCGGACAACAGAAGACGCAACCACACAACTCTCACACGCGCCTGAGCCAAGGGCCACGTACTCAGCCTTAGCAGTGCTGCATGCAATGCACCCCTTCTTGCCAGTACGCCAGGACATAGCTGTGCTGCCAATAAAAAAGATCCAGCCTATGCGACTCTTACCATCCGGACTGCCGGCCTAGTCACTGTCGGTGTAGCCTACCGCGACAACAGACAGCTGGCGGCGGAACATGAGACCTCATCGAGGAGTCGAGACGACATAGCGCAGCACTCGTATCGCGACCTCAAAGTGAAGGTGACGCATCTCCTAAGAAAACTGGGCGAGGAGGTTGACGCCAAACGCGATGTCTGGGCGCGTCGTAGTCGTTAGGATCATCAGTGACCCAATGACTCGCAGGTACGTGGTCACGTCAACTGGCTCCCCCACAACAGCTGGGTCAGGACTCTTCAGCTTCACCTCGCCATCAAGTGACATGGGTGAAGATGCGCTTGGCACGAGCGGCAGGTCCTCCGCAAAGTGGGTGGACAGAGTATGCACATAGGCAGCCTGGTAGATGTGCAGGACGCCCTGGGAGCGATCATGCTCGAGCTCCATGCGCAGGAAGACTCTGGCAGATCCAAGATCCTTGATCTGGTAGGCGGCATGCAGCAAGTCCTTGACACGTAGGATGGCAGCCGTGTCTAGTGACGTAATTAGGAGATCGTCGACGTAAAGCAGAACAGCAGCGAAAGTCTGGCCTCCCGTACTGACAAATAATGAGGTGTTAGCGGTGCTGCGTTGAAGCCCGCCGCGAAGGAGCGTGCTACTGATCTCTTGGTTCCAGCACCGAGGCGAATGCTTTAGGCCATAGATGGCCTTCCGCACCCGCCAAACTCTCCCACTGCCATCGTCGAAGCCTTAGGGCTGCACCATGCAAAGCTCCTCACCCTCCAGTGAGCCATGGAGAAAAGCATTGCCCACATCCATCTGATGCAGCTCCCACCCATGTTGGACGACCAGGCTGAAGAGCGCCCGGCTAGTCGAGAACCGGCCAACTGGGGCAAAGATCTGGTCGTAATCCACCCCAGGAATCTAGGCAAACCCCTTGGCTGTAAGGCGGGCCTTGTACTTGTCCAAGGACCCGTCGGGCTTCCACTTGCACCGAAAGGCCCACATGGTACCGATGGCCTTCCCACCTGGGGGAAGGTCCACGAGGTCGTACGCGTGGTGCTATTGGATGGCAGCAAGCTCATCGGCGCAGGCAGCGTCCTAGTGTGCGGCCTGAGGAGAGACTCGTGCCTCGCGCATGGTGGATGGGTCCTCCGGGCGTGCTGTGGAGCGAAATGACAGAGCGTGTACATCTCGAGCCCCAAGTGGGATGCTCGCGAGTGCAGCCACGACAGCGTGCCGATGCTCATAATGAAGCATGGTATAGCCCAATGCGGAGCACGGGTGAAGGTCTGCTATGATGGCCGAGGTGGTCATGCTGAGAGCCTTGGTGCCAGGATCCCCACTCATGACCGTGGGAGTGGAGGAAACATGTAGAGCCATAGGGGATCGAGGTGCCACGGAGTGCGATGTAATGGTCTTCACGCTCATCGACGGTCTGGGTTGGAGGCTAGCGCCTAGGCCACGTGTGTAGCGTGGCGGGACAGGCGATGGCACTCCGTCCGACAAACCAATGGAGGCGGATGGGGGTGCTAGTCCGGACGGGCCAGCAGATGCAACAATGGCTGCTGGCCCGGAGGGGCCAGCGGGTGCAACTTGGGCTGCCGGCCCAGAGGGGCCAGTGCACGCGACTGGGAATGCTGGCCCGGAGGGGCCAGTGGACGTGACCCGGGCTACCGGCCTGGAGGGGCTAGTGGACGCGACTGGGGATGCTGGCTAGGAGGGGCCAGTGGACGCGACTGGGGCTGCTGGCCCGGAGGGGTCACTGGATGCGACTGGGGCTAGTGGCCTGGAGGGGCTAGTGGACGCGACTGGGGCTGCCGGCTCGGAGGGGCTTGTAGTTGCAACGGAGGCTGCCGGTTCGGAGGGGCCAGTGGACGCGGCTGGGGCTGCCGGCCTGGAGGGACCAGCGGACGCGACTAGGGCTGTTGGCTCAGAGGGACTCAGGGATGTGTCACTCGGAAGCGGTAAGACGAAGGACAGACTCACCACTCCCCCAAGCGACGGGATAGAAACGGACAAGCCGGAGCGAATGAGGTCGCGAGGAAATAGGTCCTCGAAGAAGAGGGCATCGCGGGACTCGACGATGTAGTGTCGGGAGGGATCCCAGAATCGCCAAGCCTTTGACTGACGAGACACACCGAGGAAGGTGCATGGACGTCCGCAGGGGGCGACTTTGCTACCCTGTGTGGGGCGGGCAGCCACACAATGGCCACACAGCACCCCAGACACGAGCCGGGCGGAGGTCAACGCGCTGACCGTACCAATGCTGGAACGACGTGGTTTTGCGAGGAAGGGGACCGTGAGAAATACGGTTCCACACCGAGGTCATGTAGGCCATGGTTTCAAAATAGAAGCCATCGGAGAGACTTGACTCGGCCCGCATGGTACGGACGGCGTTGACCATGGTATGGTTCTACCGTTCGGAGACACCATTATGGGCAGGCGTGTAGGGCGCAGACGTCTCAGGGTGGATCTCGCGGGAGGCGAGAAAGGTCGTGGTCTCCCCCATGTACTCACCACCGCGATTGGAGTGAAAGAAGCAAAGAGAGCGGCCACAATCGCGCTCCGCAAGGACAAGCTAGTCCTGGATGGCTCGGGCGACATCGCTCTTCTGTCGACGGCAGAAGACCCAGTGGTATCGAGAATAGTCATGAGTGAGGGTGAAGACATAGCGGCCATGCTCGCCGACGGACTCGGTGGGGAGAGGACCCATGACATCCGAATGGATGAGGTCGAGAGGGGCGGATGCGCGGGAGGAAGACAAAGGGTATGTTGATCGGTGCATCTTGCCCTGAGCGTAATCAATGCACCCGGTAGGGCACGGGATAGACAAAGTCAACGGGTCAAGGCCCTTGGCCGGTTGGGTGCAGAGCATGCTATCTACGGTGGCAGAGTGGACGTGGCAAAGGCGGTGGTGCAAGAGCCGGGTGTGCTGAGGAGAGAGTGTGCTGGTGACAAACACATGGCATGTGGCGGCCGACGGGGAGGGGACGGAAGGAGAAGAGAGACGAGGTACATGCCACAGGTTGCCACGTGCGGTGGCATGCAGTACGACAAGACCAACGGACGCAACGACACAGTGCCAACACCACGCGAGTGCACAACATCCATGCTCATGCGGTCAAGGGCAATGACGGACACAACGCTGAGCTCAAGATTCGGGACGAAGAGGACATCGGTCAGAAAGACGTCAGTGGCAGGATGACGAAAACGAACAACGCCAACACCACGGACAGACAATACCTGTCTGGAGCCTGTCCGGACACCGAAGACATCGCCTACAGGATCGAGCATACTAAAGGCCTCACAAGAGGCCTTCATGTGATACGTGGCTCCGGTGTCAATGATCTAGGTCTCAGCAGGGTCCTCGACCGGGGTCGCTAGATTGCTAACGGTCATATGGCAGCAAGCAAGGGACGCGGACACGGTGGAAGGAGGCACGAACCGAGATTGCCAATCGTCAAGCCATGGAACGTCGTCATGGAAAGGGGTAGAGAAGACCATGGGAGACGAAGAGACTGACGAGGAAACGGGACACGACCGCAGCTCAGTCTCAGTCATGCAAGGCTAGGCAAGAGAACAGGAGGTGATGTACCTCGCACTTCCTTGGGGAGGAGGGCGAGGCAGGCCGAGCTGGAGCGCGATGAATTGCTCCATCTAACGCTCACGGGAGGACGGTCGGGGAGTGTAGATTGAGTGCGGAGTGACGGCACCGGATCCCGGGTAGGAGGAGGACTGTGCTGGTGAAGGAAACCGAGGTGCCGATGGCTACGGATGGTGTGGCTGTAGCGCTGGTGTCGGCTGGATTGGTGAAGCTGCCATAGTGATGGAGCTTCTGGACAAGGCAGAGGCGTTAGAGTCGGCGACAGCTACGGCGGCAGAGGCGAGACAGCGCTCCCGCTGGCGACGCATGGCGACCATGACGCGCGCCTCGTCCGTCGGTAGAGGGCACGTGTACCACCCGTACCCGGGCTGGCCACAGTTGTGGCAGACCGAGCCGCCACCATTGGACCCGGTGGACGGTTGCTATTGCTGCTGCTACTGACCCTCGCCTTTCTTGTTCCGACGCTTCTTCTTCCTCGACGACGATGAGATAGGTACGGCGGGGGAGGCGACGGCCACGGAGGCGACGGCAGGGGAGGCGAGAGCCTCCGTACGCTAAGGTCAAACTCCAGACAAGCTTCCTCAATCCGGAGGAAGAGCTCGTATGTCTAGGGCATGAGGGTACCCTTGGCCGCCATGGTGGAGAGGACGTTCTAGGAGAAGTGCACAAAGATGTCCGCGTACGCGTCTATGGCACATCACTTGATGGTGAGGAGTGCAGCCAGAGGGGTTGAGGCAGAGGTGCCAAGGCAAAAAAGGATGTCCTCCGCCCGCTGCTAGTAGGCAGTGACCATCTCGGTCTCTCCCATGTGCAGGGAGTTGAACTCCCGCAGCAGACGGCTGGTCTCAACCTCGTTGGACAGGCGATGGGGACGAGTGACGACGTGCCACGCGACTGTAGGGTCTGGGGTGGTGCCAGTGATGAAATCGGTGAGGAAGGGCTCTAGGGCAAGGCGGGAAGCCAGAGGGACGACAAGGACTAGAGCACGTACGGTGCTACTAGCATCATACAACTGGTTGGCCAGGGTGGGGTCATACGGGAGGGTGTGGTATGCCCACATGCCCTCACCCTACGCCCAGCTCCAGAACTAATTGCCGGCCTGAAGCCGCGGTGGCGGCATCTCAAAGTCCTTCTGCCTGCGGGCGGCGCTTAGAGTGGGGCCAAGGACGGAGGTCACCGTCTTTTGCTGGCGCTGAATCTACCACTACGCCAGGTAGTGCGTGCCAATAGACACAGCTGGGCGGCGTGCCCTAGAGGGATGAATGGTGGCGACGCACTTGTGGCAGTCTGGGAGGCCAATGGTTGCAGCACTGCAAGCTGCTGCATCAAGGCCGCAAGCTGTTGCTGAAGAGCAGCCAGGGTTACCGCCAACGACGCCACAAGGCTGTTGCTGCTGCTGCTGTTGCTGCTGCTGTTGTTGCTGCTACTGCCGTTGCTGCTGCTGCTACCACTGCTATTGCTACTGTTGTTGTTGCTGCTGTTGTTGTTGTTGCTGCTACTGTTGATGCTACTGCTGTTGCTTTGTTGTTGCAGCTGTTGCTCCTGCTATTGCAGCCGCTGCAAGAAAGGGGGGCTGGGGGTCTCCCCAACAGAGGAGGACCTCTCTCCACTAGGACTGTCAGCCATGGTTTGGTGCCCCTTGGTTTTTTTTCTTGCTCATGTCAGCAGTGACATCAGCTTAAGGCGGCTGACATTAGCAGCCGCTGCCGCGTTATCTGCAGGGCTACTGTTGTAGATGACACCTTGCCCACCCTTTGGTTTTCTTCCCCCTCCCTCCTTTTTTATGTGTTGATGATGTCAGCAATGTCGTCAGTAGTGACGTTAGTAGTAGGATGCTGACGTCAGCAGCAGCGTTTGTTGGGACCGCCGCTGCAGTAGCTGCTGCTGCTCCTGGTGCTACTACTAGAGCTACTACTGCTGTTGCTGCTACTCTTGCTGCTGCTACTACTACTGCTGCTGCTGCTGCTACAGTTGTAGCAGCTACTGCTGCTTCTGTTGCTTCTACAGGCTGCGACGGCTGTTGTGGCTGCTGCGGCATCTATGGCAGCTCTTGTAGCCGCGGTAGTGGAGCTGGTAGGGTGAGGGATTTTTTTTCCTTTTCTTTTCTTTTCATATGTCAGAGCGAGCTCTGTTGCTCGCTGTGGGCAGCGGGCAACGAGTCCGCTGTTCGCTCCGAGCAGCGAGCTTGCTACTCGTAGCCCGTCCCTCGCGGCGAGCTATGGGCTCGGGTAGCAACAGCCGTTGCTGGCTACTACTGGCAGCTGCTCGCAGTTGCTGCTGCTGCTGCTGCTACACTTGGTTGCTACTATGACTTGCTACAGCCTGCTGCTGCTGCTTATTGTTATAGCTGCATCTCGTTGTCGCTACTGCTCTTTGCTGTTGCTACTGCTTGCTGCCGTTGCTGCTGCTACTACGGGCTGCTCGTGCTACTACAGGCTGCTGCTGCTGGCTGCTGTTATTGGCCTCCGCTGGTGCTTGCTGCTACGGGTTGCTACTCCTACGGGCTACTGCGAGCTGCTGTTGCTGCCCGCTACTACTGCCGCTGCATGCAGCTAGTGCTGGCTGCTGCTGGCTGCTGCTGCCACTGCTTGTTGCCATTGCCTGTTGCTCCTGCTGCTTGCTGGTGCCAGTCACTACACCTCAGTGACGTAGCATGCATTGTCGCGCGCAGGTGTTGGACGCAGCCTACCGCTCACCTCCTCGTGTCACGCATGGGCGTCAGTGCTGCCAAAAACATTTTGGCAGCATTATCCCTGGCCTAGTGGCCGTGGGAAAACATCTAACATCGCCATCTGGCAGGTCAATGCTGCTGGAAAAAAATCCGGCACCATTTCCCTTGCACTCGCGTATGGGGGTCCACCGGCGTTGTCTGGCACCTGTACGCCAGTCTTCTGCTGCTGCTGCTACGCTCTGGTTGTGATACCAAGCTATAAATGCTAGGTAGCAGGTTGGGGCAGCAACGTTGTTGATACAGTGTGCGGGCTTCCATGCTCCTTGCTTAAGTCTACTGCCCCCTCAGTCTGTTGCTCTAGAGTCTAAGTCAAGAAGCTCCGGGTTTGTTACTCAGAAACACGCGCGCCAATGTTAGCGCCAGAAAGCAGCTGAAAGCTAAAAGTGACTGAATGAAGAATGAGCAACAATGGGAGACACCTCCAAGTTCTAGCTCCCCCCCACTAGTGTAGAACTTGTTACTCAGCTGACCAGGTAATCAGAAAATAGTCCTAGACCTATTTTCTGGCAGGCATGGTCTTCTCGGTGAGCCCTCCCAGACGCCCGACAGCCCAAAATCCGGGCGTCGTCCGTTTTGCCTGAAAACTAGACCATACCATAATACCGACGTTGCAAACGCAGTCGTGCGGTCAGAATCAGCTACCAAAATAGCAGCAAAGAGTTACGGCTGCCCAAGCCCAGGCACTGCCTACGACAGTCAACGATGCCAAATAGTGCCACACAGCAGGGGACATTGACCCTAGGCAGAGCATGACGCTACAGATGCAAAGGCACCGCCACAAGGAGCCCTGGGTGCATGTAGTCAGCATCTACAATGGCAATGACTGCCAGTGACCCGACCGCCGAGGAGGCCTGACGGTGGAGCTGAGCGCGTTGCTGGAGGGAAGAGGCTCCAGCGAACTGTGAGTGGGCCTCAGCGTGCGTCGGCTCTACCGAATGTTACTCCAGCAATGTCAAGTCTGGCCGTCAGTCATCTGCCCGCGGATGTACACAAGCCGTGAGGACACAACAGAGTACAATGAGAGATACGCGAAAACCAACAAGTACCACCACAGTCCGCATTAGGGATCTACACGAGTATGGACATGGCTGAGTGGTCAGAATAAACTGTAGAGGTCGACAAGAACGTCACAAATCACAACACTCCCTCATGACCCGATGGTACGCATATCCATACACGTGCAGTAGTGAGACGATTACAACAACGAGTGCAACGATAGATGTGACACGGAGACAGACAAACCCCACACTCAACCACTCTCAGGCAAGGGGCGAAGCCCAATAGAACGAATGGCCACCAGGAACTTTCCGCGTGCTAGTGCCTTCTTCAAGAAGTCATCACGCTGCATGTCAATGTAAATTCAACTAACGGAGATCATTTGTCGCACCACCAGACCATGCACAAAGTGATGCTCAACCACAATGTGCTTCGTGCAAGCATAAAAGACACTAGAGTTCTTCGCAATAACAAGAGCACTCTGGTTGTCGCAACAAAGCACAATGGCAGGTACTGATTGACCCAACTTAAGGAACAGGTGCTGCAGCCATACTGCCTTAGTAACCCCTGCACCCATAGCAACATACTTTGCCTCCGATGAGCTACGTGCAATGCAGCCCTGCTTCCCGCTGTGCCAGGAAACAGCGTTACCACCAAGCAGGAGCACGTAACCGGTGCGACTGCGTCCATCTGGGCTCCGAGACCAGTCACTATCAGTGTAGCCGTCAAGGACCATTGAACATTGCCGGTAAAAGCAAAGTCCAAGGTACGGTGTTGAGACCACATACTTCACCACTCGCACAGCCGTGTGAAGGGCTCTAACGCGTGGAGCCTATGAAAACAGGGCAAGGAGGTTGACGGAAAAGGCAATATCAGGACGTGTGGTAGTGGCGAGGTTCATCAAGGATCCGATGAGACGGAGGTACAAGTTAACATCCACTGTCTCCCCGAGCTGTGTGGGATCTTCCACCTTCAGGGCATCCTGCCCGTCAGGCATGAGAGATGTTAAAGTCATGGGCACTACGCCAAGGAGGTCGATGAAGCGGTCCCCCACAACACATGCGTATCGGGCCAAATGCAATAGTAGTGTACGACGTCTGCGGTCTCGCACGATTTACATGCCAAAAAGTACCGTTGTAGGACCAAGGTCCTTCATCCTGCAGGTAGTCTGGAAAATAGCCTTGGCCTCTTGAGGCCAAGGCTATTATCCAGGGCTTCACGACCTCCAGTGAAGGAGACACGATCAGAAGGTTGTCCACATAGAACAAGATGGCGGTGAACCGCTCAGGCGTCCGTTGGATGAAGAGAGAGGGATCTGTCGCGCTCTGTACATACCCTGCACGAGTCAGGGTGCAAGTGATCTCTTGGTTCAAACACCGAGGAGACTGCGTGAGGCCGTATAAGGACTTACGCAAGTGCCAGACCTTGTCACCGTCCTCAAAGTCAGGTGGCTAAGCCACGTAAATCTCCTCATCGAGAGAGCCATGGACGAATGCATTGTTCACATCCATGTGGTACAATTCCCAATCATGCTGAGCCACTACACAGAACAGAGTTCGAGCTGAGGTCATGCGGCCGACAGGGACAAATGTGTCAGTGTAATCAATGCCCTCAATGTGAGAGTACCCCTTGATGGCCAAGCGCGCCTTGTGGCGTTCCAGTGAGCCATCCGGCTTCACTTTCTTGCGAAAGACCCACTTGACCTGAATACCCTTCCTCCCAGGTGGAAGGTTGACTAGCTCGTAAACTCCATGCTCTCGAATGGCGCAAAGCTCATCCTCGCAGGCAGCACACCAAGCGTCAGCATCCTGTGATGAGAGAGCTTCCCTCAATGTGCCCGGGTCAGGCGCCATAGAGGGAGAGCACTGCATGGCAAGAGCGCACGCCTTAGTGCTAGGTCTGACGACCATAAAATCAATTGCAGCATCACAAGCGATATGAAATTGGTGAGTGACAAGATCATGCCCTACGGGACACACTGGATGTACCTCTGTGTGCTCAGTGTGGACGCTCAGGCCAAGGGCCTTTGTGCTGGGATCACCACTCGCGATGCTACGAGTGGAGCGCCTGGGTGCCGAACCAGATACTCGCTAAGCTTCGGAGTCCAATGGTCCAAAATGACCGCCAGGCTTACGGGAGTAACTTGGGCTCGAGGGGCGCACCTCAACCTCAGGAACAGGTACAATCGCTGCAAGGGAGAGCTTAGGCAAGGGAGTTGGTGATTTTGTGAGAGGAGATGCGTGTGTGGGAGACACAGGACTCGGAGTGACAGTAGGAGCAGGTGAGGCAGGACCACGCACAGAGCCAGGAATGCCTACGGACACAGGTACGGTCACAAGAGTATGCACAAGTACATGATCATAGGTATCTGTGGGGTGCGAGGGAACAAGGGTAGAATTTGATGGTACTGGAGAGGTTTCTGGGCCGACAGCGATGATCAATGGATCATCAAGATCCGGAGACAGCAAAGTAGAGGGAGCTCAAATGGACACATCAGCCTACCGAGAGGTGCTCGCTAGGCTGTGTCCATCCGTTGAGAAACCTCACACGTAGGAACGAGCATGAAGGACAGCAACGTAATTGATGTCAGATCACGGTAGGTGAGGGACTCAAAGAAGAGCGCGTCGCGGGACTCAACAATGCGACGACGAGCAGGGTCCGAAAAGCGCTAGGCCTTCGACCACGGGGAAATGCCTACGAAGGCACACAAGCGATCCCGCGGTGAAACCTTGGACCCCTGCTAGTCCTCGGTGTACCACACAAAAGCCAAGGATCCCCAGACGCGAGCGAGGTGCAGGTCAGCACGGTGGGCGAACCAGAGCTCATACGGTGTGCCGTGGTCCGGAAGGGGGGACCGTGCAGGAGGCGGTACCAGACCCAAGTCATGTAGGTGAATCCTTCAAAAGCAAAGGACTCCAAGAGACCACACTCACACCGTATAGTGTGAACCGCATCCTCCATGGTGCGGTTCTAGCGCTGAGAAACACTGTTCTCCTGAGGAGTAGCAAGAGCGGAGACCTAATGAAAAATCCCGTGCTCGGCGAAGAAGCTATCCATCTCACCAAGAAATTCGCCACTGCGACTTGAGCGGAAGGTATGCAGTGTGTGGGGGGACTTACGATCAGCCGTCACTAGCCAGAGGCGAACCGCAAGAGCCGCGTCACTCTTTTGGCACAGGCTATAGACCCACCGCATCCGGGTGAAGTCATCAGTCAAGGTGAGGACGTATCGACCCCGATCGGACGGAGACTCGACAGGAAAAGGACTAAAGAGGTCCGAATGGACTAACTCGAGAGGGCGAAGTACGCGAGAACGGGAGTCAGGGTAGGTAGAACAATGCATCTTACCATGAGCGCAGAAGAAACAGTTGTTCTTGGGCGTCTTCTTGAAAGAAGCCCCGTCAAGACCGAGGGCGGGCTATGTCCGAATGAGCTTCGACATAGTGTCCGAGCCTACATGACACAGACGATGATAAAGCAATCGCTGGTGCTCAGAAGACAAAACGCCAATGACAAAAACACAAGCTAAAGCGGAGGGGGAGCAAGGAGTGAAAGCCCGAGAGACACGATATAGGTCATCCACAAGAGAGGCACGAAGAACAATGCTACGAGTGTCAACGGCAGTCATAGTCGTGGATTATGCAGTGTGCTCCACAAAGAGTCCCATTAGTGTACAGGCACGAACAGAAAGCAAACTGAGCTCAAGTTCAGGCACAAACAGCACCTTGGAAAGATACAAGGGGCCAGATGGAACATTAAATACATGACCCCAACACCTTGGACTGGTAAGTACAGACTAGAGCCTATACGAATGGAATGAACAAACACAACAAGGACGGGAGCAATGAAGTCACTACGACGACAGGTCATCTTATAAGTGGCACTGGAATCAATGGTCCAAGTGCCACCGGAATCACTATTGGAGGACGTCACTGTACAACGGGCAACGGAACACTCGGCCTCAGACAGACGCTGGGTAGCAGGTGGGGAGGAATGACGAAGAGCACAAAGGTGAGGCTCATAAATCCAAACGGTACGATGAGGCCCATCGTCATCACATGCCGACTGTGATCCCCCACACGAGTCATCCCAATCCACAAGAATAGGCGGACAGACAGTCTTTGAACCACCCGGCTGTGACAACACACTCACACCTCCCTGAAAGCGAAACGCCACAAGGTTTTGGAGCTCGGCAATGGTACGGTCACGTGGGTCCGGGTCGCCGCTTCTCGCCGGTGGTGAAGCAGGAACTGCTGCGGTCGTGATCGCCGTGCACCTTGAAGAAGTGTTGCTCGACGTAGAGCATAGTGTGTGCGCAGCCTAAAGCTCGCAAGTAATCCGTTTCAGTCGAGTGGCTACTTGCACTCGGTGTAGTGATGAGCACCTCCACAATTGTAGTAGTGAACAGAGCATCCACTGCATTACCAGATGACGGTTGCTACAGTGATTGCTGCTGGCCCAAGCCGCGCCTCCGTCGCCCCTTCTTCCCATGTGCTGCTGTCGCAATACCCTGTGTCTGAGTCGGTGTAATCGAGGTAGAAGGGGAAGAGGAGGAAGTGCCAGAGGATGGAGAAGGAGACTACAGGAGGGGCATCAGTGGTGATGCCATGACTGTTGTAGCAAGGGAAGTCTCCTGATGAGCCACAGCTACCTCACAGGAAGAATTCACCTAGAGGAAGAGCTGGTGAGCCCACGAAAGAAGCTGCAGTGAGGCCAAAACAGGCTCTAGCACGGCGTCGCTGTACCGCGTGAAGACGTTTGTGTGCTCAAGGCAAACTCCGTGCATGATTGTGCAGAGCGTCCAGAGCTGTGTACCTCCGGAGGTCCCAAGGCACGTCTAGATGTGCATGGCATGTCGCCGGTAATCCGCTGCAGGCTCGACAGGCCCCTGACGAAGGGAATGAAAGGCACGAATGTGAGCGGCGTGGGTGGCGTGCGTCTCTGCAGCAAGCAGGGACAATGCCTGGTCCCAGCCTCTTCGTGGATCAATGCTTGTGCTTGTGCAGCCCTCGCCAAAGATTGAGCGGAAGTCGACAACGGTCTCGCGTGGCATCGTGTAAAGAAGTCCCCGCATCGCCCTAGCCGCTGTCAGCACCTGTGCTCGGTCCATAGTCTGATACGGACTGTGGTAGTAGGGCCACACTCCCTCTGAAGTAGTCCAAACCTGGAAAAGGATCTCCCAACAGTCAAAGCCGTCCTGGATGATACAATGTGGGGGCAGTGTCTCGAAGTCCTTGGGTTGCCGCTCTGTAGGGAGAGCAACCACAGGCTGTGAAGGACGAGGGATGGGGAAGACACCGGGAAGAGGGAAGTCGTTTGGGTGGAGATCAGGCGACGATCGATTCTCGGGAAACCGCGATGTGTGTGGGGGTCGAGAGCTCATCTGGAGCTGGCAGAGACGCTCCTGAAGTACACGAATCTCACGCTCAGGGGAGTCGCCCTCCATGCCTGGCATATCTGGATCCTCATCCCAAGGATCAAGAGGTGGCGGGTTACATCCAGCTCCTTTCTCCTGTGTTGGAACTCACTGTTGTGTAGATGGTGCGACACCGGCAGCTCTCTTGGAGGTGTGCCGTGTGGCCGTGGACTGACCAAAAAGAAGCTCAATGAGTGTACGGATGGCGTCAATCTGCTCCTGCTATAGGCGTCGCATCTCAGCCTGCTGGCTCCGTAGGTCCTCAATAGCCTGCGAGCGTGGGCTCATGACCCCTTAGGAGGAAGAAGAGGGATCTAGTATCCTCTTTCCCTTCTCACCGGACGGAGCCATGTCACCGTTCATTATGGGCAGAGGGCTCAACTTGGTCCGATTGCAAAGATGTCAACATTTCTGGAGGAGTTGAAACGCTGGCAACTTCTGAATCTCCAACCAAAAATTTGACAACGTAAAAGTGCTGACGTCAACAGGTTGTTGCTGATGTCAGCATGACCTGATGACATCAGCAATAAAAAAGCTCACGTCAGCTCCCCTCCTTTCCCCCTTTTTTTGGTTGTTCTCCCATTGTGCAAGGGGCAGTCGCTCCGTAACGGTCGCGTAGAAGTTGCGCGGAAGCTCCGCAGCAGCTTTCGCTCGACTGCTGCTGCTGTTGCGCTGGCACAAGTAGCAGCAGCCACGCGGCTGCTTGCGCAGCCATGGTAGCAGCTGCATACTGCTGCTATGCTGCAACGCGGCTGCGTGCTGCTGCTACAGTCGTTGCGGGTAGCGGTTCCTGCGCGCTACTACTCCCGCGCTCTGTTGTTGCGTTGTTGCTCTACTACGATGCTGCTGCTGCTGCTGCTACTACTACTACTGCTGTGTGCTGCTGCTATTGCTGCTCAATGCAGCTGCTGCTACATGCTACTGCTTCCCGCCGTTGCCGCCGCCGTTGAGCAACGATGTTGCACGTTGCTCCTGCAGTGAGCTGCTACTGCTGCTCGCTGCTGCTTCTACTATCGCGGGCTGCTGCTGCTGCTGCTGCCAACCAAAACCTGCTGTGGCTGTGGCTTGCTGCCACTGCAACTGGTGCCAATGCCAACAGCTGCTAGCGGCTGCCGCCTGATGCAGGTGTCACATGCTGCTGCTCGTGGCGGCTGCTGATACACTCTCACGTGGGTGACGTCACCGGCAGTCAGTGTCTTTGGCAGGTCCCTATGGATAGGCAACAGCGGTTACGCTCACTACTGCTGCTCTGTTGCGTCTCTGCTGCGTAGCTTGGCGAGAGGTGTCTCACCACTCTGATACTATGAGAAGATGCTTGGAAGCTTTCTAGCGACACAGCCGCCGACTAGGCGTCAGTGCCTGGTGAGACGGTGACGAGAGTCACAAGTCGTGCACACAACGACAAGGGTCTGGCTAGGATACACAAGGCAAAGTGTCAGAATGCTTCACTAGCATTTGCAGAGAGAAATGAAAAATGACAGGTCCATGGCATAAGTACCTGACGTGGAGCACGACAGGTGTCGCACGCGGCAGTGCAAGATCTATCCTAAAACCAGCCCAAAACCACTGTTTTGGCCGTAACTCTGTGCAACCATCTCAAAACACAACGCTGTTTGAACCCAGATGTGCAGGATCACAAGCCGGACACTACGACTGGTCACATACATACATCCGGCATCAAACGGTTGACATACACTGCAAAAACAAGCAGATTGAGCCCACGGCCAGTCCACCAATAAACTCTTGTGTGCTGTAGAAAAACTGCAGGAGGTCTCGGGTAGCGTCCCGTATTCTGGAACGGTCGTCGGTCAGCTCTGAGCCGGCAGTCCGCCACCAAATGACGCACCGGTAACACCAGGATCCACATTAGGGATCTGAAAGAGTATGGACACGGCGGAGTGGTCGAAGTAAACTGTACAGGTCGACAGGAGCGTCACAAAGCACAACAATCTTGCTACCATGGCATGGGTCTGTTCAATAGAAGACATTCATTACACGCACTAGCTCTCACACTTCCTTTTACATTTGTGCCGATGGACATTGTAGTAGCAGCACATGGGAGAAATAGAAGAGTCCGCATAGTGCAAGATAGTTTTGGTGTGTCAATTCTGTACACACAATGACCTCAAGGCTTGCTTATCACCACATGCAGGTGACTGACTCTGCGTTGCCTGATGAGACCCTCTCCACCAGCATGAGGAATCTCCCTGTCGGAAGGCCAGGAAGCACATGTTGATGCATAAGTGGAGGACAGGAGCAGCAAGCAGGATTTCTTTATAAAAAAGGATTGCAGCTTGTGGCCTCATGTTTTCTCGAGTGGTGCTTGTTTGGTTCTACTCAGCTAGCCCAGGTTCTACTCCCTAGACTATATGCTCTGACATTTGGGACATTGGGATGTTATTGCTCGAGGGTTGGGCTTAAGTGTACGGAGTGAGCAATTCCATGGTTACGTGTGGGCTCGCAAATCACCTAATCGTGTGGGAGCTTGCACTTGCCCAATAAACCTCTGCTCCCTACTGTGTGCTGACTTGTTCGTTGTAATCTAACTCCTCGCCACGTTTCCATGTCTTCCACCTTCTAGTGGGCACTAAGAAGGTGCGTGGAAGCTTCCTAGCAACACAGCCGCTGACTAGGCCTCAGTGCCTGGTTACACAGTGACGACAGTCACAAGTCGTACACACAACGGCAAGGGTCTGGCTAGGAGATACAAGGCAAAATGTGATAATGCTTCAATAGCATTTGTAGAGAGAAATGACAAATGACAGGTCCATGGCATAAGTACCTGCTACGGTGCATAACAGGTGTCGCACGCGGCAGCACATGACCTGTCCTAAAACCGGCCAAAAACCACTGTTTTGGCCGTAACTCAGCGTACACATGTCAAAATGTCAGATTGTCGTCTAAACCTAGACGTGCAGAATCACAAGGTGGAAGCTAGGACCTGTCACTTGCATGCATCCAGCATCAAACGATGGACACACAAGGCAAAAACATACAAATCAGGCCCACAGACAGTGCATGGATAAACCCCTATGTGCTACAGAAAAGCTGCAAGAGGTCACGGGCAGCGTCCAGAGCTCTGGAACGGTCTTCCGTCATCTCCAAGCTGGTAGTCTACCACCAGACAACGCACCGGTACCACCAGGGTCCGCATCAGGGATCTGCACGAGCATGGACACGGCCGAGAAGTCACAGTAAATCGTACAGGTCAACAGGAACGTCACAAATCACAACACTCCCCCATGAGCCGATGGTACGCATTTCCATACACGTGTAGCACAGAAACGAGAACAACGAGTGCAAAAACAGTCGTGACAGAGACACAAACACACCCTCAAATCAACCACTCTGAGGGAAGGGACGAAGCCCAACAAAACAAATGGTCACCAGAAACTTCCAGCGTGCTAGTGCCTTCGTCAAGACATCAGCTAGCTGCATGTCAGTCCCAACCGAGATGACAGAGATCACGTGTCGCTCTACCAGATCACGTACAAAGTGATGCTCAACGGTAATGTGCTTCCTACGAGTGTGAAAGACACTAGAGTTCCCTATAATGGCATGAGCACTCTAGTTGTTGCAACGAAGCACAATGGCAGGTACTGACTGACCCACCTCAAGGAACAAGTGATGCAGCCATATCGCCTCAGCAGACCCTGTACCCTGAGCAACATACTCCGCCTTCGATGAGCTACGTGTAATATAGCCCTTCTTCCCGCTGCGCCACGACACAGCGGTGCCACCGAGCAGGAACATGTAACCGGTGCGTCTGCATCCATTTGGACTCCAGGCTCATTTGTTGTCGTTGTACCCGTCAAGGACCACCGAACACTGCCGGCGAAAGTAAAGTCTGAGGTACGGTACGGAGACCACAGACTGCACCACTTGCACAGCTGCATGAAGGGCTCTAGTGCGTGGAGCCTACGAAAACTATGCAAGGAGGCTGACGGCAAAGGCGATGTCAGGGCATGTGGTAGTGGCCTTGTACATCAAAGATCTGATGAGACGGAGGTACAAGGTCACATGCACTATCTCCCCCAATAGTGTACAATCGTCCACCTTCAGGGCATCGTGCCCATCAGGTGTGAGAGGTGTGGAGGCCGTGGGCACTGCGCCAAGGAGGTTGCTGAAGCGTCCCCCACAACACGTGCCTACCGGGCCTGATGTAGCAGTAGTGTCTGACGTGTGCGGTCTCGCACGATCTCCATACCAAGAAACACCGTTGTAGGACCAAAGTCCTTCATCTTATAGGCAGTCTGGAGGACCATCTTTGCCTCCTAGACGGCCTCCATGGAAGGAGACGTGATTAGAAGGTCGTCCACATAGACCACGAAAGCAGTGAACGACTCAGGCGTCCGTTGGATAAAGAGAGAGGGATCTGCCTCTTTTTGTACATATTCCGCACGAGTCAGGGTGCCAGTGATCTCCTGGTTCCAACACCAAGGAGACTCCTTGAGGCCATACAAGGCATTGCGCAAGTGCCAGACCTTGTCACCATCCTCAAAGCCAGGTGGCTGAGCCACGTAATCTCCTCATCCAGAGAGCCATGGAGGAACACATTGTTCGCATCCATCTGGTAGAGTTCCTAGTCGTGCTGTGCCACTACACCAAACAGAGCTCAAGCTGAGGTCTTGCGGTCATCAGAGGCAAAGGTGTCAGTGTAATCGATGTCCCCGATCTGAGAGTACCCCTTGACGACCAAGCGAGCCTTGTGGCATTCCAACGAGCCATCCGGCTTCACTTGACTGCAAAAGACCCACTTGACCTGAATAGCCTTCCTCCCTGGTGTAAGGTCGACTAGCTCGTAAACTCCGTGCTCTTGGATGGCACGAAACTCATCCTCACAGGGAGTATGCCAAGCATTAGCGTCCTGTGATGAGAGAGCTTCCCTCAGTGAGCCCGGGTTAGGCGCCATAGAGGGAGAGCTCTGCGTGGCAAGGGCACACGCATCAGTGCTAGGTCTAACAACCGCAAGGTTAGCTGCTACATCATAAGCGATATGATACTCGTGAGTGAAGAGATCTTGCCCAACGGGGTACGCTGGATGTACCTCTGTGTTCACAGTACGGACACTCAAGCCTAGGGCCTTTGTGCCGGGATCACCACTCGCGATGTTGCGAGTGGAGCACCTGGGTACAGAACCTGATACTCGCTAGACTCTGGAGTCCTATGGTCGAAGACGACCGCCGGGCTCACGTGAGTAACCCGGGCTTGAGGGGCGCACCTCACGCTCAAAGACAAGCACGAACGTAGCTGGTGAGGACTGAGGTAAAGGAGCTGGTGATGACGTGCAAGGAGATGCTTGTGTGGGGGACACTAGACTGGGTGTGACAGCGGGAGCAGGTGAGGCATGACCATGCACAGAGCTAGGAGTACTGGCGGACACAGATACAGGATTATGGGTACCTGTGGGGTGCAAGGAAAAAGGGATAGAAGCCGGCTGTGCTGGAGAGGTCCCTGAGCCGACTTTGATGATCGCTGGGTCATCAAGAGCCAGAGAGCAAGAAGTAGAGGGAGCTCGAACGGACACATCATCCGAGCGAGAGGTGCTCGCAGGCTCAAACTCCCCCATCCATTGAGAAACCTCACATGTGGGAACGTGCGTGACGTACGGCATCGTGATCAATGTCCGACCACGGTACGTGAGAGACTCAAAGAAGGGTGCGTCACGTGACTCAAAAATACAACGACAAGCAAGATCCCAAAAACGCCAGGCCTTTGACCTCGTGACCGTTGCTTGTGTGCCAACGAAGGCACACAAGCGACCCCTCGGTGAGACCTTGGAACCCTTATGATCCTCGGTGTATGACATAGATGCCAAGGATCCCCAGACACAAGCGAGGCACAGGGCAGCACGGTGGCCAGACCAAAGCTCGTATGGTGTGACGTGGTCCGGAAGGGGACCGTGCGGGAAGCGGTTCCAGACCCAAGTCATGTAGGCGAATCCTTCAAAGGCGAAGGACTCCGGGAGACTACACTCAGACTGCATAGCGTGGACTACATCCTCCATGGTGTGGTTCCAACACTTAGAGACACCATTCCGCTGAGGAGTAGCAGGAGCGGAGAGCTGGTGAAAAACCCTCTGCTCGTCGAAGAAACTGTCCATCTTGCCAAGAAACTCGCCGCTGCAATCCGAGCTGAAGGTATGCAGCGTGTGGTTGGACTCACACTCAACCATCACTAGCCAGAGACGAACCGCATGAGCGGCATCACTCTTCTGGCGCAGGCTGTAGACCCACCGCATCCGGGTGAAGTCATCAGTCAGAGTCAGGACGTATCGAACCCGTTCAGATAAAGATTCGACAGGGAGACGACCGAGAAGGTCCAAATGGACTAACTCGAGAGGGCGAAGTGTGCAAGAACAAGTGTCTGGATAGGTGTAACAATGCATCTTACCTTGAGCGGAGAAGAGAAAGTCAGTCTTGGGCGGCTTCTCGAAGGAAGCCACGTCAAGACCGAGTGCCAGCTATGTCCAAATGAGCTTCGACACAGTATCAAAGTCCACATGACACAGATTACTATGAAACAATCGCTGGTGCTCAGCAGACAAAATGCCTGTGACAAAAACACGAGCACGAGGGGAGGGGGAGCAAGGAGGAGAAATCCGAGACATACGATAGAGGTCATCCACAACAGAGGCACGAAGAACAACGGTACGGGTGTCAATAGCAGTCACCGTCACGGAGTCTGCAGTGTGCTCCACATAAAGTCCCATCAGTGTGCAAGCACGTATAGAAAGCAAACTGAGCTAAAGATCAGGCACAAAGAGCACCTCGGAGAGATACCAGGGGTAAGGCGGACCATGGAAGCAGACAACCCCAACACCCTAGACCGGCAAGGACTGACCAGAACCTGTGTGGACGGAACGAACATTCGCAACCGGACCGAGAAGAACAAAGTCACTACGCCGACAAATCATGTGATGAGTGGCACCATAATCGATGATCCAAGTGCCATCGGATCATGACTAGAGGACGTCACTGTACAACCAGCAATGGAACACTCGGCCTCAGACGGTTGCTCAGCAACAGGTAAGGAGAAACAACAAAAGCAAAAATGTGAGACTCCTGAATCCAGTCAGTACGGTCGGGCCCATCGTCATCGCATGCCAGCTGTACCCCCCCACAATAGTCATCACTATTACATATTGCCCCGTGCTATGCCCTGGAGTTGTCGTTTTCAGGGTGATGGCTCCAGATCCTTGTACAGTGCATGTTTGCATTCATGGATTCATGTTTCAAAAACTACAGGACATGCTGGACCAGACGTAATTTGAATCGCAGGAATCAGCTAAGGATTGAGGGAGTTATTGTCCGTCAAAGTTGGGAGGCGGTGCTGGCCGTCCGGGTTTGGACGGCAGACTTGGTAACGGCCGGAAAACTTGATCCGGCGGTGACCAGTTCGACTCCCACCACGCACACCATGGCCGATGCGCCCCTTGGTGGATGCTAACAGCAATATCTCATGGTTCATTGGAGCCATGTGCGCTTCGGAATGGCGGTCTGATGCTTCATTGGGATCCAGGGCGCTTCGGGCGCCCCTCACTCACGCTAGTGCTCTGTCAGGGACAAAGACTCAATGATGCACTCTGAATCCCGTATCTGGCGCTACGGTAGTCCAAATTGCACGCGGTTTGGTGCGTTGGAAAGCTTGTGACTAGAAATATACCTTTGCTGATGTAGACCGTGTCCAGTAATCCACTCAAAATTGATCCCCAGCTCTTGGAACTTTGGGTGTTGCTGAATTCCGTCAGAACTCTGCTCACATAGTGTGTGGCGACTAGAAAGCACACATTTCGTCCAAGACTGCTACCCAAAATAGCTGTGAACGTTTGGGACGTTGGAACCGCATTTCCGACAAAGGGTTATGGGCCCGCAGCCCTGACCGGTCCGAAACATTCATGGCTTCCGCGGCGGACAGGAGGAGCGTCTCGGATAACCTCGCTATCAACGTCTGACGA
Organism: Penium margaritaceum; assembly: GCA_023375785.1. Taxonomy (NCBI): domain Eukaryota; kingdom Viridiplantae; phylum Streptophyta; class Zygnematophyceae; order Desmidiales; family Peniaceae; genus Penium; species Penium margaritaceum. The sequence continues at coordinate 35,778 of SZWC01012872.1, read as the reverse complement.
CCTAGGTAGCAGAAGCAAAACATGGCGCTGAGAACGGAGTCGCAGCTGATCCAGAAGTATGCTGGCAGCCCTGGCTTTGGACTGTGGCGGTGGCACTTTGAGATCTACCTCGCACACAAGGGGCTACTCCACGTGATGAAGGGCACGGAGGTCCTCGACGAGAAGACCGCGACAGACAAGGAGCAGCAGGCCTTCGCAAAGAAAAATACCAAGGCGCTCATGCTCCTGTTGGCGTCTACCGCCGAGAACCAATGGGGCTACTTCCAAGGCAGCGCGCTGGCTGCCGAGGCATGGAAAAAGCTTTGCACCATCCACCAGTCGACGTCGCTTGCAAACCGAATCTTTGCAATGAAGCAGCTTCTAACGGTGAGGATCGAGGAGGGCGAGGACANGGAGGTCCTCGACGAGAAGACCGCGACAGACAAGGAGCAGCAGGCCTTCGCAAAGAAAAATACCAAGGCGCTCATGCTCCTGTTGGCGTCTACCGCCGAGAACCAATGGGGCTACTTCCAAGGCAGCACACTGGCTGCCGAGGCATGGAAAAAGCTTTGCACCATCCACCAGTCGACGTCGCTTGCAAACCGAATATTTGCAATGAAGCGGCTTCTAACAGTGAGGATCGAGGAGGGCGAGGACATCCTCGCCGCCATGCAGCAGATTGAGTCGCTCGCCTCGCAATGCAACAATGTGGAGTGGAAGGCCGACTTTCAACTTCAGGCGATGGCCCTCCTCATGGCTCTACCTGACAGTTGGAGCCCCCTCATTACCGTCCTCGGTGGATGGGCGGAGGACAAGCTCACCTATGGCGCAGTCGCCGAGTATATCCGCAACAAGGCGCAACGTCGCAGTGGCGGTGAGGCCTCGTCGTCCTCATCGGCCCTGGTCACCAAAACGCGTGGTGGTGGCAATGGCAGCAAGGGAGGCGGCGGAAAGGGTGGCGGCAAGAACGGCATCATGAAAGGTGCGTGCCACAATTGTGGCAAGGAGGGCCATTGGGCCCGCAAGTGCCCACAGGAGGTGAAGGCCGGCAGCAAGGACGCCAAAGGCAAGAAGGCACTCCTCAACGGCACTACAAACCACAACCTCAAAAGGGACAACAGGCGGTGCCTGGATTCTGGCGTCGAGGTGCACACCCAAGTCGAGAAGGTGGGATTCGTCCGCTACACCAAATCTTCCAAGTCTATGGTGGTCGCAAACGACAAAGTCGAGCCGGCGGCCGGCCAAGGAGACGTTGAGGTAGAGGTGGAGGTGAACGGAAAGAAGATGTTGCGTGTCATCCGTGATGTGCAACATGTCCCCGGCCTGGCTGATATTCTAAGTGTTAGTCACTTGAAGGATAAGGGGTATGAGGTGCTCTTCCGTAGGAAATGCGCAGTGGTACGCATAGACGGCGAAGGCGAAGTCGTGCTGGAGGCAAAGCGCGAGGGCGGTCTCTATATCGTGGAGACAAAGGTGATCCCTGCAGCAGCACACGCAGCAGATTCACAAGAACGTGCCGTCAACTTGGCCAAAGGAGGGGGAGCTGATCTGGAGCTCTGGCACCAGTGGCTGGGGCATTCGTCGCCCGCAGTCTTGAAGGAGATGGTGAAGCGCGACATGGTCTGCGGCCTCGACATCACCGGTGCAGCAGACGCAGTAGCAGATGCAGCAGCGCACAAAAAGTGCGAGCCTTGCATTTTGGGCAAGGCGAGGCGCAAGCCGTTCAACGAGAACATGGGACGCGCCCAGGACCTGCTAGAGATCGTATACAGTGATGTGTGCGGAACGTTCAAAAAGCTGTCAAAAGGCGGCGCGCTGTACTTTGTCACCTTCATCGATGACTGCAGCAGAAAACTCTACGTGTGCTTCATGCAACGGAAGGGCATGGTACTGGACCGGCTGAAGGAATATGTCGCCGCGGTGGAGAGGCAGACTGGCCGCAAGGTCAGAGCGCTATGCAACGACAACGGCGGAGAGTACGTGGGTTGTAGTGGGTGGCTGAAGGAGCAGGGCATCAAGTAGGAGCACACAACTCCCTACTCGCCACAATCTAATGGCGTGGCAGAGCGAGCAAACCAGACATTGCTGAACATGGTGCGTACAATGCTTGTGGACGCTGGATTGCCGCATAACTTCTGGGCGGAAGCGGTGCGTACGGCAAGCTACACCATCAACCTGACCCCGACAACGGTGCTGAAGGGGAAGAGCGGCTGGAAGACGCCATAGGAGGTATGGAGCGGGCGCAAGTCAAGTGTGGTGCACCTGAAGGTCTTCGGGTGCAAGGCACACGCGATGGTGCAAGCGGCACAACGGCGCAACGGAAAACTGGACCCACGCGCCAAGCCGTGTCTCTTCCTTGGCTACGAGAGCACGCTTAAGGCGTACCGGCTCTACGACGTGACCAAGGAGGAGATCTTCAGCAGCCGTGAGGTTGAGTTCGAAGAGTAGCAGACCTACAGCAGCAGCAGCAGTGACATCGGCGTGGTGGACTCTCCGAAGCAGTGGGAGTGGTTCCAGCTCCTAACCAATGAGGAGGAGCCGGCGGACGCCGACACTGACGAAGCGTCTTCGGAGAGCGACGGTGCTAGGGTGCAGCAGGACGACGCTGCAAACGCAGGTTTTGCAGAGGCACAGGACGCAGCATCCAAAGCAGAGGAGGCCGAGGACGCAAACGGGGCTGCCGAGGAGCAACAACAGGACCAGCCGCCGGCATTACCAAAATCACCGCGACGCAGCCGAAGGCAGCGGAATGCGGAAAAATGGTACGACGCAGCAACGGGTAGCTGGATCGGCATGGGGCGGTGCATGATGGCAGCTGCAGCAGAGCCGAGAACCGTGCAAGTGGTGCTTGCAGGGCTTGAAGTGGAGCAGTGGGACGCAGCCATCAAGTCAGAGCTGGCGTCCATTGCCGAGAACGACACTTCGGAGCTCGTGGATCGGCCGAAAGACGCCAAGGTCATCGGCTCCAAGTGGGTACAACAAGGAGGGTAAAGTAGAGATGTACAAGGCGCGACTGGTGGAGAAGGGGTTTGCACAACGCAAGGGCGAGCACTACGATGAGACGTTCACCCCCATCGTCAAGTTCATGAGCATCCGGGCAATCCTTGCGGTGGCAACTGCCAAGGACATGGAGCTGCACCAAATGGACGTGAAAACTGTGTTCCTGAACGGCATTCTCAACAAGGAGATCTTCATGGAGGTGCCAAAGGGGGTGGACGTGCCGGAGGGCAAAGTGTGCAAACTGCGCAAGTCTTTGTACGGGCTAAAGCAGTCGCCATGGTGCTGGTACCAGCAGATGGATGGCTACATGGCGTAGCGCGGCTTCAAGCGCTGTGAATCTGATCAAAGTGTGTACGTGCGGCGCAACAACCAGCTCCATCAGATCGTTGCACTCTACGTGGACGACCTGATATTGTGTTTGTCTGACCTGCAGGCTCTACAGTAGCTGAAGGAGCAGTTGAGCAGCAGATTTCAGATGTCCGACATGGGGGAAGTTGGAGTACTACCTCGGGGTGAGCATAACGCGGAACCGGAGGGCGCGCACACTTGAGCTGGGGCAGGCCAAGTACGTGGCCGAAGTGCTGAAGTGGTATGGCGTGGAGGACTGCAAACCGGTTGGCAGTCCGGTCTCCACAACTTGTGACCTGAGTGCGGCAATGTCACCGCAAACAGAAGAAGAGCGGGAGGACATGGCGGGGGTGCCGTACCAGTCCGCGGTGGGCAGCCTCATGTACGCCATGGTGGCAAATCGACCGGACCTGGCCTATGCGGTGGATCAAGTGAGCAGGTACGTGGCCAATCCAGGGCCACTACACTAGCAGGCGGTCAAGCGCATCCTCCGCTACCTGCAGGCGAAGCGACACGCGTGCCTAAGGTTCGACGGCAAGGGGAGGACCTGTTGGTGTGTGTGGCTTCCACCTGTCACGAGCGACGGCAAGGAGAGCAGCACTACAGGAGAGCGTGACAACACTATCCTTGATGCGGATGCAGCTGGCACCGGAGCACCGACGAGTGGTGGCTCCATCCACCAGCAGCTGCCAGAGAGCTGCCACGACGCCCTGGGTGCTTGTCGGGGTGCTTTGCGGTTCTTCTGTAGACGCTAGAGTTTTCTCGGTGGATTTGCCCTTGAGCCCGATTTGCATGTTTTGTATTTCCTGTCCACCGATTGGTGCCGGAATTGTGTGTGTGACCAGTCGTAGCGTCCGGCTTGAGATTCTGCATCTCTAGGTTCAGACGGCGTAGCGTTCTGATTTGTCTGCGCAGAGTTGCGGCCAAAATAGTGTTTTTGGGCCGGTTTTTAGGACAGACCTTGCACTGCCGCGTGCGACACCTGTCGTGCGCCGCGGCAGGTATTTATACTGTGGACTTGTCATTTGTTCTCTCTCTCTGCAATTATATTCAGTTTGAGTTTCCTGACACTCTGTTCGTGTCCCTACCCAGACCCTTGCAGTTATGTCTCTAACTGGTCATTGTTGTCACACGCTGACCTGGCGCTGACGCCTAGTGTCGCGGCAAGTGGTTAGGAAGGTTCTAGGAAACTTCTCATGGTATCAGAGCAAACGAGCCACAGCTCGTATTGTTGTGCAGCAGAGACGCAACAGCAGCAGCAGCAGTAGCAACAGTGAGTGGCAGCAGCGTCAGTCACCCACGGCAGCAGCAGCAGATCCCGGACGGACCCACCACGACTACGTTGAAGCGGAGCAGTGGAGGTAGCAAAGACGATAGCGGCTACGGGTGGCAGCCCCTACAGCAGCAGCACTGGGTGGCAGTAGCAGCACCGGGTGGCAGCAGCAGCACAAGGTGGCAACAGCAGCCGTGTCTGGCTATCGGTGTGTAAAAAAAAAAAGGGAAGCAGCTCGCACCAACAGCTTGGTGCTGTAGCAGCATTCGCAGCTGCAGCAGGCAGCAGCCGCAGCAGCAGCCGTAGCGGCAGCATCAGCAGGCGGCTGGGAGCAGCAACACCAGGCGGCAGAAAGCAGCAGCAGCAACAGTAGCAGCAGCAGCAACAGCAGCAGCAACAAGCAGCAATTTAGTAAGCAGCAGCAGCAGCAGCAGGCGGCAGCAAGCTACAGGAGCAGGCGGCTGCGAGTAGCAGCAGCAGGCGGCAGCAAGCAAAAGCAGCAGCAACGGCAAGCAGCTGCAGCAGCAGCAGCATGCAGTAGGCACAGAGGTAACAGCAGTAGCAGCGGCGGCTCCGGCGAGCAGCTGCAGCATGCAGCTGCACGTGCTCACGCGTGCTGCAATAGCAGTTGTAGCCCGCGCAGCAGTGGCAGCCGCAGCAGCAATAGCCACTGCTGGTGCTTGCTCGTCACGCGAAGCTGCACTGCAGCTTCGCGTTGCGAGCAAGCAGCACGAGGCTGCTTGCTCGCATCGAGCGAGCTCGCCAAGCGAGCTCGCCGAGCGAGCTCGCTCGACGGGCTCGCCGAGCGAGCTCGCTCGACGGGCTCGCTCAAAGCGAGAGTCGAGCCAGACCTAAAAAAAAAAAAAAAAAAAAGGAGGAGAAGAGAGGGGGTGAGGTCGCCCCGGACTGGGCACCCCTAAACAACCCCAAAGGGGGCACCCGTGAAGGAGGCACCTGAAAAAAAAAAAAGCCCTTTACTCTTTTTAATTTTTTTGTCACCTTTTATGTGTGGCCTAAGGCCACCACCGTTGGCTGACGACGGGAACCGCAGTAGCAGCAGCCGCCGCGAGAGTCGCAGTAGCAGCAGCAACAGCGAAGGTGGCTTGAGATCACAGCCGTTGGCTGACGACGTCACCCGGTGCAACATCAGAAGCACCGAAGGTGACCTGAGGTCGCACAACAGCCCACCATCAACGTCGTGGTGGCCGTCCTCGTGACGGCATCACAGCACATCTGAGAGACTGTGCTTCGATTTCTCACCTCCCCTTGTGGCCTTGTGCCAGTGGGAGCGAGTGTCCCAGACACTCATCCACACCACACTCTAGGCGCTGTGGCTGACACCGGCTCAGCATAAGTGGCATATGCTGCTTCCACAGTGGCAGTTCCAGCCGTGGCACACGTCTAAGGCGTCCAACGGCTTTGCCTGCTACTTTTGCTAAGACCGACACCACGGCTGGCGCCAGTGTCGCCAGCGCCCTGCTGGGTGGCGACCGCCTTGGTTACGGTCCCGCCCTACTCCACCATCCGCCTCCGATACATCAGCTCATACAGTCCCGCCCCTCAGTGGAGCTATGGCGGTGGTGTACGCCGAGCTCCAGGGTCTAAAGCGCATGGTGCAAGAGCTCATAGACCATGTGATCTCTGAGCGGGTTGTTGCCACCGTGCCGCTTCACACACCCTCTTCTTCCTTCTCGCCATCCTCACCTCCGTCAGTGTCATCACCTGACGGTGCCACGCCTCCCGACCTTAGCTCTACATCTGACACCCTACGCTCTGTG
>SZWC01012872.1:12690-24881 GCA_023375785.1 Penium margaritaceum | reverse complement strand
AAAACTTGATCCGACAGTGACCTGTTTGACTCCCACCACGCACACCATGGCCAAGGCGCCCCTTGGGGAATTCTAACAGCAATATCCCTTGGTTCATTGGAGCCATGTGCGCTTCGGAATGGCGGTCTGATGCTTCATTGGGGTCCAGGGCGCTTCGGGCGCCCGTCACTCACGCTAGTGCTCTGTCAGGGACAGAGACTCAATGATGCACTCTGAATCACGTACCGGGCACTACGGTGGTCCAAATCGCACGCGGTTTTGTGTGTTGGAAAGCTTGTGAATAGAAATACACCTTTGCTGATGTGGACCGTGTCCAGTAAAAATCGATCCCCAGCTCTTGGAACTTTGGGTGTTGCTGAACTCTGTCAGGACTCTGCTCACATAGTGTGCTGCGACCAGAAAGCGCACATTTTGTCCAAGACTGCTGCCCAAAATAGCTGTGAACGTTTAGGACGTGGTCAGGCCACGTTGGAACCGCATTTCCGACAATCACCAGCTATGAGGACAGACAAACAAACAGTCCGTGGACCACACGGCTAGGAAAACACACTCGTACCTTCCTGAAAGCGAAGCGCGAGAAGGTGATGGAGCTTGGCGATGGTGCGGTCACGTGGATCCGGGTCGTCACTGCTCGGCGGTGGTGAAGCGGGAACTACTGCAGTCATGGTCGCCGCGCAACCAGAGGATGTGCTGCTCGATATAGACCGTAGTGCATGCGCAGCCTGAAGCCCGTGAGTGATCCGAGCCCACTCGAGTGGCTGCAGGCACTCGGTGTAGCGATGAGCGCCTCCACGGTTGTAGTATTAAACAGAGCGTCCACAACTACTACCCGATGACTGCTGCTGGCCCAAACCGCGCCTCCATCTCCCCTTCTTCCCCTGTGCTGCTGCTGCCATATCCACTCTCTAAGTCGGGGTAATTGGGGTGGAAGAGGAAGAGGAGGATGTGCCAGAGGATGGACGAGTAGACTCCAAGAGGGGCATTAGTGGTGACGCGATGACTACTGCAGCAAGGGGACTCTCTTGATTAGCCACAGCTGCCTCACGGGCGGAAGTCACCTAGAGAAAAAGCTGATGCGCCCAAGGAAGAAGCTGCAGGGAGGTGGAGAAGGGCTCGAGTACGGAGTCGCTATACCTCGTGAAGGTGTCTGCGAACTCCGAGCATGATCGTGTGGAGTGCCCACATATGTGTACCTCCTGAGGTCCCAAGGCGCGTGTAGATGCGCATGGCGCATCACCCGTAGTCGGCTGCAGACTCGGTAGGTCCCTCACGAAGGGAGTGAAAAGCACGAATGTGGACGGCGCGGGTGGTGTGCGTCTCTGCAACAAGCAGGGATAATGCCAGGTCCCAGCCTCCACGTGTATCAGCACCAGTGCCTGTGCTGGCCTCTCCTAGAAACGAGCGGAAGTCTACGACAGTCTCGCGCGGCATGGTGTACAGGAGTCCGCGTATTGCCCTGGCCGCTGTCAGCACCTGTGCTCAATCTGTAATCTGATATGGACAATGGTAGTAGGGCCACACTTTCTCTTACGTGGTCCAAACCTGGAAAAGGATCTCCCTGCAGTCAAAACCGACCTCGCTGACATACCATGGGGGCGGTGTCTCAAAATCCTTAGGTTGCCGCTCCATAGGGAGAGCAACTGCAGGCTACAAACAACGCGGGATGGGGAAGATACCGTGAAGAGGAAAGTCATTGGGGTGGAGATCATGCGAGGATCGAATCTCAGGAAGAGAGGAACGAGACAAGTGTGGGGGCCAAGAGCTCGTCTCGAGCTGGCGGAGACGCTCCTGAAGCACATGAATCTCACTTTCGTGAGAGCCGTCATCCATGCCTGGCATGTCAGGGTCCTCATCCCAAGGATCAAGAGATGGCAGGTCGGTTCCTGCTTTTGTGACCAGCGCTGGTGATGACAGCTGTACGGAGGGTGCGACACCGACCGCTCCCGCGGAAGTCTGCCGTGGGGCCGTGGACTGACCACGAAGTAGCTTAGTGAGCGTACGGATGGCGTCAGTCTGCTGCTGCTACAGATAACGCATCCCATCTTGCTAGCTCCAAAGGTCCTCAATTGCCTGCAAGCATGGGCTCATGACCCCTGAGGAGGAAGAAGAGGGATCTAGTGGTCTTTTGCCCTTATCACCGGCCGCAGCCATGTCAGCACTCAGTATGGGCCGGAATGTCAAACTGGTCGGATTGCAAAACCGTCTGTGTTTCTCAAGGGGTTGAAACTCTGGAAATTTTTAACTTTTCCAACCAAAATTTGACTAGGGTAAGTGCTAACGTCAGAAAGGGTTTGCTGACGACAGCACGGATGTGATGACGTCAGTAAGAAAAATGCTGGCGTCAGGATAGCCCTCCTTTTTTTCTTTTGACAACCCTTGATGTTGATGCCTTGCTACGCCGGGAGCGGCTGCTCTATAGCGGACTCGCAGAAGCTGCGTGGAAGCTCTGTAACAGCTTCCGCTCAGATGTTGCTACTGTAGCATCGGTACCTGCAGTAGCAGCCGAGTGGCTGCATGCGCAGCTATGGCAGTAGCTGCGCACTGCGGCTGCTCTTGCTACACGCTGCGGCTATTATGCGCTGCTGCCGTCGCGCGCTGCTGCCGCCGTGCACTACTACTGTGCTATTGCTCTACTGCGCTATTGCTGTTGCTGCTCAATGTAGCTGCTGCTGCATGCTGCTACTACACGCCGTTACTGCTGCCATCGCCGCAACACAGCGCCGCTGCTCATGCTGCGCGCTATTGCTGTTGCGTGCTGCTACTACCGCGCGCTGCTACTGCTACTACCCGCCGCAGCCTGCTGCAACATTGGCCTGCTGCCGCTGCTGCTAGTGCCAATGTCAGCAGCTGCTAGCCGATGCCGCCTGCTGTAGCTGTTGCCTGCTGCTGCTAGCGGCTGCTGCAAATGCACTCTCAGGTGCTGAAGGTGGGTGATGTCGACCGCCGTCGACTGTCTTCGACAGGTTCCTGTGGATTGGCTGCAGCGGTGACGCTCACTGCTGCTGGCCTGCTGCGTCTTTGCTTCGCAGCTTGGCGAGAATTGTCTCACCACTCAGATTCCATGAGAAGATGCGTGGAAGCTCTCCCCAAGGCTGTGCACATATGCAGCCTAGTGCACATGGAGAGTCCGTCGACGACGGTTGCGCTCGAGCTCCATGCCCAGGAAACACGAGCTGGACTCAAGTCCTTCATTTTGTACGCGGAGTGTAACAATGTCTTCACTGCCTGTACTGCTGAGGTGCTTGGTGACGCGATCAATAGATCGTTGACATAGACAAGGACCGCGACAAATGGTTTTGATGGCTGGCTAACAAACACAGCAGGATCGACTATGCTGCGCCTGTAACCCCCTTTCTCTAGAGTTGATGAAATCTCCTGATTCCAAAACTGTGGCAACTTCTTCAAGCAATACAGGGCCTTCCGCAGCCGCCAGAACGTGTCAGTACCATCCGCGAACCCTAGTGGCTAAACCATGTAGATCTTGTCATCCAAACGGCCATGCAAGAACGCATTGTTCACGTCCATCTATTCCAGTTCCTAGTCATGATGAGCGACAAGACTGAGAAGTGCCCAGGCAGTGGTGTACCGACCCACTGGAGCAAACGTCTCATCAAAGTCGACACCAGGAACCTGGGAGAATCCCTTCGCTATGAGACGTGCCTTGTACCGGTTGACTGTGCCGTCCGGTTTACGCTTCCGTCTGAACACCCAATGAGCGGCTACGGCCTTGCGACCTGGAGGAAGATCCACAAGCTCATAAACAGCGAGTTCGTTCAGAGCTGTGAGTTCCTCCTTCATGGCCTGTTCCCATTGCTCAGCATCAGAGGACTCTCGCGCCTGACCCACTGTGTTGGGCTCTAGTGTATGGGGGATTGCTTAGACGGCAACATGACACTTAGCAACGTCGCCTGACACAGGTGAAGGAACAGCATGCTCAAACTCACTCGTGACGAGTGAGTACCCCGAACTTGTGCTTAGATGCACAACCCTAATAGCGAGGCCAAGAGCATCAAGACTAGTGGCAAGCAGCCTTACTGAATGCGAAGCATCAGGAGTGATGGCACGCATCTGAGACTTGGACGGAGCGGCATCCTCTCCACTGCACGTGGAGAGGATCCACGTGCAGTGGAGCTACCGGCGTCGGAGCGAGCACGGTGGGCGCGAAGGCGCCCACCACGAACAAAGGGTGACACTGGTGCTGAAGGCAATGGCGAAGACGTTGTAGAGCAAATAGGTGCACTGGACACAGGGTCGCAGTCAGACGTCACTGTCGATGAGACAGGAATGGACGTAGGAGAAGGCAAGGACTCAAAGGATGCTGATACAGGCGACTAGATAGGGGACGACGGGGAGGATGACGCTGGCACCGAGGACAGAGCAGGCACAGGTGCCGAGGATGACGATTGACCAGACTCTGAGGCTGTCACTCGCCGAGTGGTAGGTGCTGGCACTGATGATGACGACTTATAAAGGGGTGAGACTGACAACGGCCGAGGGTCCCCCCCTGCCGAAGAAGCGAGGAGAGGGAGGACGATGAGGCACCACGGGTGAGATCACAAAGAAAAACATACTCAAAGAAAATGGCGTTGCGTGACTCAATGACACGATGACGGTCGGGGTCGCAGAAGAGCCAGGCCTTAGATTGGGTAAAGACGCCCAGAAAGGGGCACAAGCGGCCGCGAGGAGAAATCTTGCCATCACGTACGTCCTCAGGGAGCCAGACAGGGGCAATGCTGCTCCAGACGCGAGCCGGACGCAAGTCGGCACGGCGACCATGCCAACGCTCTAACGGTGTGACTGATTTGGGGAGAGGACCATGGGGGACGCAATTCCAGACCCACGTCATGTAGCTCATTGCCTCAAAGGCAAAGAGTGGAGAAAGACCACACTCACAGAGAAGCGAACGCACGCTATCGGCGAGTGTACAATTCCATCGCTTTGAGACTCCGTTTTGCTGGGGTGTGTAAGGAGCAGTGAGCTCGAGACGCACCCCATGAGATTCGAGCAGACGAGTAGCGGGACCCATGAATTCACCGCCACGGTCACTACAGAACATGCATAGGGAGCGTTGACAGGCATGCTTGGCTTGAGGCAGCCAAACGGCAAGGAAAGAAGAAATGTCATTCTTCTGACAAAGAGCGAACACACAGCGATAACGTGAAAAATCATGTGTCAGACACAGAACATAGCGACCTTGCCCACCTAGGAAGTCATGAGGCAGAGGACCCATGACATATGCGAGAACAAGGTCACGTGGGTGAAGTCTCTATGTCTCATAGGTGGAGAAAGGGGTGTGATTCATTTTGCCCTGCGGGCATGCGAGGTAGTTAGCATAACAAGGTAGAGGGAACGAGGAGGGATCGAGGCCAAGGGCGGGCTGGAGACGTAGCATGCGAGCAATAGCATCGGTATGCTCATGGCCAAGGCGACGAGGCTTCAGCTACACATGCTCCGGTGACAGAGAGGATGCAACATGGACAAGAGTAGAGGCGGCAGTGGACGGAGCGGGCGCAAACAAGGGCACGCAATACAGACGCTCACAGCGAACACCGCGAAGAACAGCACGACCAGCAGGTCGCAGAGAGACTGTGCCAACACCACGACTAGCAGTGAAGTCCATGCCCTGTTCATCCAGAGTGGTCACAGACAGTAAGCTGACTTCCAAAGAAGGCACATAGAGAACGTCAGGCAAGTATAGGTCACCGCCAGGCCCAACAAAGCGAACAATACCCACACCCTGGACAGGAAGCATCTGCCCAGAGCCGGTACGCACAAAGCGGACAGTTCCAACAAGACCAAGCGGAACAAACGCAGAGCGGACAGAAGTCATGTGATGGGTGGCCCCTGAATTGAGGACCCAGAAGCCACCGGACACACATACAGGGGGAATAAAACCCCACAGTTGGCAACAATGCCAACGTCAGGGAACGACGGGGAGGACTGACTACATGCATCAAGACAACGAGGAAAGGTCACAGACTGCCAGTACTCAATCCATGACACATCACCAGGTAAGGACCCCTGAATAGCACCTGACGGACCTCCACGAAGGACAGAGGCAGACTGACACACAAGACCTTTGGGCAGTGCAGACACACTCTCATCTGCCTGATTGTGCAGGCGGAGCTACTGAGTGAGGAACTGCTCCAGCTGATGCTCGCTCTCGACAGAGGAGGGAGTGGCCGGTCAGGTGGAGACAGAAGACACAGCTGGAGACGGTGAGAAAGGAGAGGGATACCACGGTGATGGTGCATACACAAAGGAGGGGGGGCAGATGTAGGAAGGAGCAGAGAAAGACGGCGGCCAACCCCAGGGGTAGAAGGATGGAGGAAGGGGACCGGTCCCAATGGTGGAGTGTGCAAAAGCGCGCTGGGCGGTGGAGCTGGACGAGGAGGTGCAGGAGGAGGACCCCGAAGTGCGAGCCCAGTGAGCGTGCATCACCGTGGCTAGACGAGAGTCATCGGGTAGCTAAGGGCACTTGCAAGCACTGTGTTTTCTTGAGCCACAATTCCAGCAGACGACGGAGTTGATGGGAGTGTTGGAGGAGGAGCCCTCCTTACCCTTGTCCTTGGGCTTGCCGCAACCGCATCCACGCCCGCGGCCCTGAGCGGCATAGGCCGAGGCAGAGGACGAGGATGACGAGGAGGAAGTCAAGGCAAAGGACGTTGGCGGAACAGACATGGTGACGGCAGCCACACCACTTGCGGCGGAACGATGGAGGCGTCTCTTCTGAAGACTGGTCCACCAAGCATCGAGGCGCTCAGAGACGAAGTCCCAAAGGGCCCAAACACTAGGAGGGGACTTTGGGGGAACGGGCTCAGCTGCCAAACACACGAGCTCATCGGCCTTAACCTCACAAAGGAGATCAGAAAGCTCCGGTATGAGGCCGTTAACCATAGTGAGCACCGCCAACAGCTAACCTGGTACCGCGTCACCAAGCTCACAAAGGAGCTTGAGACCACGGGCCCAGTATGCATCGGTTGCCTTGTCAGTGCGCATCAACAAAGTGTTAAACTACACAGTCAGGGCACCCTGGACAGCCTGACCGGTGATGGTGGAGCGGCGGCGCAGGAAGGCGTAGGTGCCAATGGGCTTTGCGGCAGAGCGTGCAGCGGGGACGGCATTGTACGTGCCAATCTCTTCAGTGAGATTATCAGGCGCAGCAGCAATGAGGGCACGCACGGCGTGGGCAGAATCAACAGGGTAGGGCACAAAGGGTGGATCAGCGTCAGGATCGACTGGAAAGCAATACCCCCACAGATGCTACCCCTGGGCCCACCCGCTCAAACGGACGACCCAGGTGGAGAAGGCCAAGCCGGGGGATAAAGGAGGCGGCTGGGAGTGGAAATCATGCTGGCGCGGCGCTAGAGAGGAAGGATCGGCAACAGTAAGGGGGTGAGAAGATATGGAGTCAAAGGAGACAGAGTTGGCAGCAAGGGTGGTGGATGCTCCGGCAGCAGACATAGTGGACAAGCGTGCGAGAACCAGCGTAATGACCTCGTAAGCGAGCTTAGCGCGGTCATCTTGCTATGCCTTAAGGTGTTGTTCAGGAGAGCGTTGGGCTTCACAAGCAAGCTGCAACTCACGTTGCAGCTTTGCAATGACAGATTCATCGTCACCAGGCATGGTGACAACGAACCACCCTGCCGAAAATTTTCCAGCAGAGTTTCCCCCGTCATAGTGGGCATGGGAAAGTCAAAGGTGAGGTTAGCACAGTCTTTGTTGTGCTGCACGACAGCCCGACCCCAGAGAAGCACCCCAGGCACAAGAGAGATGCCCCAAACACAAGAGCAAAGGGGACGAACCAAAAGAGCACGCCCTGGGCAAGGCAGCAAGCGGAGGCAGAGAGTGGCGGTACAACGGTGGCAGCGGCAACAGAGTCGATTGAGAAAGAAGAGATAACAGGGACGACAAGACAAAAGCCACCAAAGAGAGCTCAGGCAAAGAGGGTGGAGACAGCAGCTGAAGTAGAGATCATGGCGATGACGTGAATGTTGAGGAGGGACGGATCAGCTATAGCTGCAACGATTACCGCCACTGTTGAGACACGGATGGATGACGCAACTGAGGTTGTAACGGAGGCCACTAACGCTGCTGCTGAAGCAACAGCCTCTTCTGCCACCGAGAGCTACGCGGCGAGGTCTACTGCTACAGCATCTAACGGTCCCAAGGCCACTGCTGCCTCAATATAGGCGTCAGTGGCACGGGTGCTAGACGTGACACCCTGTACACATGCTGCGCGCGCTGCTACTGCAAACGTAGCAGATGTTGAGGCTGAAGCATCAATGACACCCGCAGCTACGTTGCAGAAGGCTAGCGCGTAGGTCGAGAGGCTTCATTCTGCATCAATGTGAGCAGCTGCAATTTACTGGGGCTGGTACCACTTGGGCAGGGTGAATTACTTACTGCTTCAGGCCGAGAAGGAGTTGACGTTGATGGCGCATCGCTGGATGATGCGGCAGGCCTAACGTCAGGAGAGAACCGCCACAGAGTGTTGTACAGCCTCTCACGCCCCTCTCCACCAGGGTCAGCTCCAAGCGGCTCCACTTTCACCAACGTTGCAGGCGGGCAGCAGCTAGCGCTGCTGTGCGTTGGTCTCTGATGTCGGGATCCAACGGGCGTGGGTCTGTGGCCGTCCTTCCGTTGCTTGAAAAACGAGTTCGGTTGCGACTGTCTGCCCAGTGGCAACAGTGGGGTGCTACGGCCTGGCTGTAGTACATGCGCCGACGAGACCTAAGGCATGAGAGTTTTGGCTGCGACAGAGGGGTTGTTGGAGTTGCTACGACAGTTCAAAATGCTGGCTGCTGTAGTTTAGCGTCGCTCGGCTGCTGCAGAAGACTGGGCCGGCTGCAATGGCTGCGCTGGACAGCTCATCACTGCCACAGAAGAGACTGTGGCAGCGTGGCAGTGTGCGGTGGTGAAGCTGCAGCACCACTCCTGTTCATGGCACGTACGTGGCGTGGCAATGGCAGTGCCACACGAGTCACGCTAGAGTCGTGGCTCGTGTAGGAGCCGTAGCTGTGGACATTGAGGCAATGACGAGACTACAGCAGGACGGCCCCAGCTACAATGAGACGCAGGATGCCGGCGAGCGCCGCCGCCTCGGCTGCTGTGATGTTGCAAAATTCCGACCACCACATGCTTGAACTACTCCTTTTCCCTTCGCTCTGATACCAGTAGGAACCTAACAGGAGAGGGAGAGAGAGGGTTGAGATTGCGCATAGTTGCCTATTGTGATTTGTGATGTTCCTGTCGACTTGTACAGTTTACTATTACCACTCGACCGTGTCCATTCTCGTGCAGATCCCTGATGCGGACGCTGGTGGTACTATTGTGTCATCTGGTGGTGGACTACCAGCTTGGAGCTAACCGACGACCGTTCCAGAGCTCTGGACGCTGCCCGAGACCTCTTGTGGTTTTTCTGCAGCACATAGGGGTTTATCCATGGACTGGCCGTTGGCCCGATTTGCATGTTTTTGCATTGTGTGTCCACTGTTTGATGCCAGATGCATGCATGTGACCAGACGTAGCGTCCTGCCTATGATTCTGCACATCTAGGTTTAGATGGCGTAGCGTATTGACATGTCTACGCTGTGTTACGGCCAAAACAGTGGTTTTGAGCCCGTCTTAGGACAGATTTTGTTCGCGTGCGACACCCGGCGTGCGCCGCGGCAGGCACTTATGCCATGCACCTGTCATTTTTCATTTCTCTTTGCGTCGACACCAATGACCCCTTCTGGTTAGCAGTTGCTCAAGACACTTGACGTGTCAAAGCTGGGGGGGAACGTCGATGTCACCGACTATCTCCGTGTGATTGGTTCCCTCATGTACCTGGCCATGACCACGAGGGTAGACGAAGCGTTTGCAGTAAACTTCCTAGCACAACTTTCTCAGTGTCCTGGTGCTTGAGACCTAGAGGCCGCCCTTTGTGGCGTCCGCTATGCTCTCTCCACAATGCCAGTCGGATTGCACTTCAGGGCACAACCGTCTATGGTCATTGATGGTTACACCGACAGTGACTGGGCACATGAAGTTGATGCACGTAGTCGCACAGGGTACATTTTTCTCATTGGTGGAACTGTTGTGTCCTGGAAGAGTGTAAAACAGGGGTGCGTGGCACGCAGCTCCAATGAAGCTCAGTATGTTGCACTGGGCGCAGGCACGTGTGAGAGCGTCTGGCTATGTCAATTGTTGCAGCAGTTCCGCATCCCCATCCGTTGTATCACATTGCACTACGACAACCAAAGCACAAAAGCCATCACCGAGCATGATGGCATGTATCACACACACACAAAGCATATCAACGTTGAGCATCATTTTGTGTGTGAGCGTACTGCAGTAGGGGATGTTCAGATGGCCTGGGTAGACACACGACAGCACTGACTCGGAGTGTAGACGCGCTGACTTCCTCACAAAGGCACTGAGCAGCAACGTCTTCAAGACGGTCGTGCATGCTATTGGCCTATTGCATGTCCGCGATGTGCCTGGATGATGCTCATGATGAAAGTGTGGTGTTCACCCATCCTTGTACAGTGCATTGTCTGTGCCGTTTCCTGTCTCCTGTGCGTGTGTCGCCAGTGGGTCATGGGGGAGTGTTAGTGTGTCAGTTCTGTACACACGATGACCTCTCGGCTCACAGCACACTTATCACCGCATGCAAGTGATTGACTCAACGCTGCCTGATGCGACCCTCTCCACCAGCATGAGGAATCTCCCTGTTGGAAGGCCAAGAAGTGTTGAAAGTTCGTCGGCAACTCATAACTCTATGCCCTCTTGCCTCTCACATCCTGCACACATTTTGTACAGATTGAGTAACAATGGTCCCACCTGGGGAAACGCCCAACATGCCCATTCAGGATGAAGCCGGTGGCATTCCAGCCTGCTGCCACTGATGGACCAAGGAAGTACCATGAACACAAATGAGACCATGGCATGACTTTATGAGTTTTCTATGTGTGTGATGCGGTAGATGCTAGGGGCGTACTCTCTCACTGCCGTGCTATGCATCATCTTATCTTGCTTTGCATGTGATGGGGGAGCTGCGTCTAACCCGGGTGCTGATCCTTAGGGGACCACCGTGCCGGTTCTGATCATGCATCGGTGAGTAGCCGCCCTCGGTTATGCCGAGAGGTCGGGCTCGATCCCCGGGTGGCGACTCTTGCTCATCCGAGCTCTATGCTCGTGGTGATTGAGTGCTCACCGGTACTTGTCTCGCTTGCTCCCCGTCCCTCTCTTGTCTTGGTTGAGTGTAAGACTTGTAAGCAAGTTACCGTATCCATGGCGCATCTGGCTTATTGGTGGTTGTTGCGTTCTCCTATCTCACCAAACATGGACTAGGCAGCCTATGCAACTTCCTAGCAACTACTGGTATCAGAGCCATGAGTTTTCTCTCTCACTGCTTCGCGATCCTGGTCCTTCGAGTCTACAGCCACCCTCTCCCATGGCCGTCGCATCACTTCTGATGTTCCCGAGGCCATTGCGCGCATCCACACCGCGCCAACTAGCAGCAGCCATCTGAGTTGCTGCGCTCACCACCCTCGACGTCTCTCGACGGGTGGTCGTCTTCCGGGACCCAGCGGGCTCTACCCTGCTCGCTCGCGAGTATCCTACTCGTCGTCAGTGGCCGGCGTCTCACCCGGCCCCTTGCACTGCACCCTACCGTCTCTTTGCAGCCGCTCTTGGCCGCCCCCACGGTTGTCCGTGGGTTGTAAGCGCATCGTCCGCCTCTCTTCATTACTGTGAGCTTTCGGTATCTCCGCTGGCCCTCACATCTCTGACTGTCCCACTCCCCTCTACAACTGCTCCTTGCTGCTCTTGAGGTCTTCTACGGTGTGGGTACGCACTGTTCACCTTCTCATTCTCTCCTGGCAGCATACTGTCTCAGGTGCACGCAGTCGGCAGCTCTCTCAGTATTGCCCTGCGGACACCCTAGGGTGTCCAACACCTGTGGTTCCTCTTCCTGTCCCTCATTGAGGGTCCAGGGCGTCACCTGGACTCTCCTCTACCTCCAGCTGCGTGCACAGCCTCATCAGTCAACCTGGATTCCCCACCACACGACGGACCCCCTGACGAGGAGCTTGATTCTCCTCGGACTGCCGCACGTCACGCTGACGGCGGGTGGGAGGAACCTAGGGACCACTACCCACCTACGCCTCCAGACAACGACACTCCCATCTGGTTTCGCATGCTCG
>SZWC01012871.1:57043-81658 GCA_023375785.1 Penium margaritaceum | reverse complement strand
GACTGTGATCGGGATGGGGATCGGGACTGGGATCGAGACTGGGATCGGGAGTGGGGTCAGGAGTCGGATCGGGACTAGGATAACGACTGGGATGGGGACTGGGATGGAGAGTGGGATCAAAGCTGGGAGCGGGACTAGGATCATGACTGGGATTGGGACTGTGATCGGAACTAGGGTCGGGACTGGGATACGGACTGGGATCGGGACTGGGATTGGGACATGGATCAGGACAAGGATCAAAACTGGGATCGGGGCTGGGATTGGGGCTAAGGTTGGGGTTGCGACGGGGTCTAGGATCAGGGCTGGGATTGGGACTGGGATCGGGACTAGGATCAGGACTAGGATCGGGACTAGGATCGGGACTTGGATCGGGACTGGGTTCGGGACTTGGATCGGGACTGGGTTCGGGACAAGGATCGTTACTGTGATCGGGACTAGGATCAGGTCTGGGATCAGGTCTGGGATCATGGGTGGGATCGAGGCTAGGATCGGAGCTGGGATCGGAGCTAGGATCGGGGCGGGGATCGGGACTAGGATCACTTGGATCCGGACTGGGATCGAGACTGGGATCGAAACTGGGATTGGGACTCGGATTTTGGCCGGGGTTGGAACTGGGATAGTGACTAGGATCGGGACTGGGATCGGGACTGGGATCGGGATTGGGATCTGGACTGGGATCGCGTCGAAGATCACGGCTGGGATCGGGAGTGGGAACCGGGCTGGGATCGGGGCTGGAATCGGGACTGGTATCGGGATTGGATCGGGACTAGGATCGGGACTATGATGAGGACTAGGGTCGGGACTGGGATCGGGTCTGGGATCGGGACTGGGATCGACGCTGGGATCGGCAGTGGGATCGGGGCTGGGATCGGGACTGGGATCAGGACTAGGATCAGGACAGAGATTGCGACACGGATCGGGACTGGGATCGGGGCTGGGATCGGGACTGGGATCAGGACTAGGATCAGGACAGAGATTGCGACACGGATCGGGACTGGGATCGGGACAGGGATCACGACGGGGATGGGGACTGAGATCGGGACTGGGATCGAGACTGGGATCAGGACTCATATCGGGACTAGGACCAGGACTTGGATCGAGACTAGGTTTGGGACTGGGATCATCACTGGGATCGGGATTAGGAACGGGACTGGGATCAGGTCTAGGATCGGGGCTTGGATCTGGTCTGGGATCGGGGCTGGGATCGGGGCAGGGATCGGGGCAGGGATCGGGACTAGGATCGAGACTGGGATCGGGACTGGGATTGGAAGTGGGATTGGGACTGGGGTTGGAACTGGGATCGGGACTAAGATCGGGACTCGGATCGGGACTATGATCGGGACTAGGATCGGGACTAGGATTAGGACTAGGATCAGGGTTCGGATCCGGGCTGGGATCAGGACTGAGATCAGGACCGGGATCGAGCCTGGGATCGAGACTAGGATCGGGATTGGGATCGAGACGTGGATCAGGACTATAATCGGGACTAGGATCGACCCTGGGATCAGGACTGGGATCGGGACTGGGATCGAGGCTGGGGTTGGTACTCGGATCGAGACATGGATTGGGACTAGTATCGGGACTTGGATCAGGACAAGGACCAGGATCACGACTGGGATCGGGACTGAGATCGGGACTAGGATAAGGACTCGGATCAAGACTAGGATCGGGACTGGGATCAGGACTAGGATCAGGACCGGGATCGAGCCTGGGATCGAGACTAGGATCGGGACTCATATCGGGACTTGGTTCAGGCTTGGGATTAGGACTAGGATCGGGACTAGGATCGTGACAAGGATCTGGAGTGGGATCGGGACTGGCATCGGGGCTGGGATTGGGACTACGATCTGGACTGCGATGGAGACTAGGATCGGGACTCATATCGGGACTTGGTTCAGGCTTGGGATTAGGACTAGGATCGGGACTAGGATCGTGACAAGGATCTGGAGTGGGATCGGGACTGGCATCGGGGCTGGGATTGGGACTACGATCTGGACTGCGATGGAGACTAGGATCGGGACTCATATCGGGACTTGGTTCAGGCTTGGGATTAGGACTAGGATCGGGACTAGGATCGTGACAAGGATCTGGAGTGGGATCGGGACTGGCATCGGGGCTGGGATTGGGACTACGATCTGGACTGCGATGGAGACTAGGATCGGGACTCATATCGGGACTTGGTTCAGGCTTGGGATTAGGACTAGGATCGGGACTAGGATCGTGACAAGGATCTGGAGTGGGATCGGGACTGGCATCGGGGCTGGGATTGGGACTACGATCTGGACTGCGATGGAGACTAGGATCGGGACTCATATCGGGACTTGGTTCAGGCTTGGGATTAGGACTAGGATCGGGACTAGGATCGTGACAAGGATCTGGAGTGGGATCGGGACTGGCATCGGGGCTGGGATTGGGACTACGATCTGGACTGCGATGGAGACTAGGATCGGGACTCATATCGGGACTTGGTTCAGGCTTGGGATTAGGACTAGGATCGGGACTAGGATCGTGACAAGGATCTGGAGTGGGATCGGGACTGGCATCGGGGCTGGGATTGGGACTACGATCTGGACTGCGATGGAGACTAGGATCGGGACTCATATCGGGACTTGGTTCAGGCTTGGGATTAGGACTAGGATCGGGACTAGGATCAGGACTAGGATCGGAACACGAATCAGGACGAGGATCCGAACTCGGATTGGGACTAGGATCGGGACAGGGATAGCGACTAGGATCAGGATTGGGATGGGGACAGGGATTCGGACTGGGGTCGGAAAGGGATCGGGATTGGGATCGGCACTTGGATCGTGAATGGGATCAGGACTAGGATCGAGACTGGGACTGGAACTAGGACTGGGACTAGGACTGGGACAGGGACGGGGACTAGGATAGGGACTGGGACTGGGACTGCAATCGGGACTCGGATCAGGAATCGCACTGGGACAGGGACTGGGACTGGGACTTGGACTGGGACTGGGACTTGGACTGGGGCAGGGACTGGGACTGGGACTGGGACTCGGACGGGGTCTAGGATCGGGACTGGGATCAGGACTGGGATCGGGACTAGGATCGGGACGAGGATCGGGACTGGGATCCAGACTGGGATCGAGACTGGGATCGGGACCAGGGTTGGAACGCAGATCGGGACATGGATCAGACGTGGATCGTTACAAGGATCAGGATTGGGATCAGGACTGGGATCAGGGCTGGGATCGGAACTGGGATCAGGGTTGGGATTGGAACTGGGATCGGGACTGAGATCAGGATTGGCATCGGGACTGGGATCGGGACTGGGATCGGGACTAGGATCGGGACTGGGATAGCGACTGGGATGGGGACTGAGATGGGGACTATGATCGGGATTGGGAGTAGAGATGGGATCAAGACTAGGTTCGAGACTGGGATCATGACTGGGATTAGGAGTGGGATCAAGATTGGGATCGGGACTGGGATAAGGACTGGGATTGGGACTGGGATCAGCACTGGGATTGGGATTAGGATCGGGACTGGGATCAGGACTGGGATCGGGACCGAGATCGGGACTTGGATCGAGAATGGGATCGAGACTGGGATCAGGACTGAGATCGGGACTTGGATCGGGACTGGGTTCGGGACTGGGACCCTTATTGGGATCGGGACTAGGATCGGGACTGGGATCAGGTCTGGGATCAGGGCTAGGATCGGGGTTGGGATCAGGACTTGGATCGCGACTGGGTTTGGGATTGGGACCATTACAAGGATCGGGACTAGGATCGGGACTGGGATCAGGTCTGGGATCAGGGCTAGGATCGGGGTTGGGATCAGGACTTGGATCGCGACTGGGTTTGGGATTGGGACCATTACAAGGATCGGGACTAGGATCAGGATTGGGATCAGGTCTGGAATCGGGCCTAGGATCGGGGCTGGGATTGGGGCTAGGACGGGGTCTGTGATCAAAGCTGGTATCGAGACTCGGATCGAGACTTGGATCAGGACGAGGATCAGGACTAGGATCAGGACTGGGATCGGGGTTGGGATCAGGGATGGGATCGGGACTAGGATCGCAGCTAGGATCGTGACTAGGATCGAGAGTGGGATTGGCATTAGGTTCAAGACTGGGATCGGGACTTGCATCGGGATTGGGATTGGGACTTGGATCGGGACTGGGATCGAGACAAAGATCGTGACAGGGATCAAGACTGGGATCAAGACTTAAATCAGGACAGGGATCGGGGCTCGGACTGGGACTGGGATCGGGACTCGGACCAGGACAATGAACACGACAGGGATCGGGACACGGATTAAGACTGGGATCGAAACTAGGATCGGGACAGGGATCTACACTCGGATCTGGACTGGCATCGAGACAAGGATCGAGACTGCGATTGGGACTAGGATCGGGAATGAGATCAGAACTGGGATCGGCACTGGGATTGGGACTCAGATCAGGACTGTGATCGGGATTGGGATCGGGACTAGGATCGGGACTGGGATCGCGACTGGGATCGCGACTAGGATCGGGACTGGGATGGGGACAGGGATCGGGACTGGGATTGGGACTCGGATCAGGACTGTGATCGGGATTGGGATCGGGACTAGGATCGGGACTGGGATCGCGACTGGGATCGCGACTAGGATCGGGACTGGGATGGGGACAGGGATCGGGACTGGGGTCAAAAGTGAGATCAGGACTTGGATCAGGACAGGGATCGGGACTGGGATCAGGCCTGGGATCAGGACTGGGATCGGGACTAGGATCAAGACTGGGACCGGGACTACCACTGGGACTAGGACTGGGACTGGGACAAGGACTACGAATGAGAGTGGAACTGGGACAGTAACTGCGACTGGCACTAGGACTTGGACTGGGACTGGGACAGGGACTGGGAAAAGGACTTGGATGGGGACTTGGACTAGCACAGGGACGGGGACTAGGACTCGGACTCGGACCGAGGCTGGGATTGGGACTATGATCAGGACTGGGATCAGGACTGGGATCGGGACTGGGATCGGGACCGGGGTTGCAACTAGGATCGGGACTAGGATGCGACTTGGATCGGGACTAGGATCGGGACTGGGATCGAGATTGGAATCGGGGCTCGGATCAGGGCTGGGATCGGGACTGGGATCAGGACTGGGATCGGGACTGGGATCGGGACCGGGGTTGCAACTAGGATCGGGACTAGGATGCGACTTGGATCGGGACTAGGATCGGGACTGGGATCGAGATTGGAATCGGGGCTCGGATCAGGGCTGGGATCGGGACTGAGATTAGGGCTGGGATCAAGGCTAGGATCTGGACTGAGATCGGGACTCGGATAGGGACTGATAACAAGACCATTATCGGGACTGGGATCGGGACTGGGATCGTGACTAGGAACGGGACTGGGATCGGGGCTGGGATAAGGACTGGGATAGGAACTATGATCAGGGATGGGATCTGGATTGGGATCGGGACTAGGATCGGAACTTGGATTGAGACTGCGATTGCGACTGCAATCTGGACAGCCATCGGGAGTGGGATCAGGACTGGGATCGGGGCTTGGATCGAGACTGGGATGAGGACTCAGATCTAGGCTGGGATGGCGGCTGGGATAACGATTGGAAACAGGACTGGGATGGGGACAGGGATCAGGACTAGGATCGGGGCTTGGATCGAGACTGGGATGAGGACTCAGATCTAGGCTGGGATGGCGGCTGGGATAACGATTGGAAACAGGACTGGGATGGGGACAGGGATCAGGACTAGGATCGTGACTAGGATCGGGATTGGGATCCGGACTGGGATCGAGACTGGGATCGGGACTAGGATTGGGACAGGGATTGGGACTGGAACTAGGAATGGGACTGGGACTGGGACTGGGACTGGGACTGGGACTAGGACTTGGACGGGGAGTGAAACTGGGACACAGATCGGGACTGGGATTTGGACTGGGATCGGGACTCGGATCGGGACTAGGATCGCGACTGGGATCGGGACTAGGATCGGGACAGGAGTCAGGACTGGGATCAAAATTGGGATTGGGGCTGGGATAAAAGCTGGGATCGGGGCTATGATGGCGTCTAGGATCAAGGGGGAGATCGGGACTGGGATCGGGTTTAGGATCGGGACAGGGATCGGGACTAGGACCAGGAGAGGCAGCGGGACTGGGATATGGAGTGGGATCGAGAAAGGGATCGAGAATGGGATCAGGACTGGGATCGGGACAGGGATCAGGACTTAGATCGGGACTGTGATCAAGACTGGGATCGTTACTGGGATCGGGATAGGGATCGGGACTGGGATCAGGTCTGGGATCGGGGCTGGGATCGGGGATGGGATCGAGGTTGGGATCGGGGTTGGGATCGGTGTTGAGACCGGGATTGGGATCGGGACTCGGATCAGGTTTGGGATCGGGATTGTGATCGGGACTGAGATCGGGACCGGGATATGGACTGGGACCGGGACTGGGATCGCGACTGGGGTCAGGACTGTGATCGGGACTGGGATCGGGACTGGGATCAAGACCGGGGTTGGAACTGGAATCGGGACTAGGATGAGGACTAGGATCGGGACAGGGATCAGGACTGGGATCAGGACTGGGATCGGGGCTGGGATCAGGGCTAAACCCTAAACCCTAATCCCGATCAAGGCTGGAATCGGGGCTAGGATCAGGACTAAGATCGGAACGAGGATCAAGACTGGGACCCGGACTATGATTGGGAGTGGAATCGAGGCAGGGATCGGGACTGGGATCGGGACTAGGATCGTGACAGGGATCTAGAGTGGGATCGGGACTGGCATCGGGGCTGGGATTGGGACTGCGATCAGGAATGCCATCGGGACTAGGATCGAGACTTGGATCAGGACTGGGATCGGGACTGGGATCAGGACTCGGATCAGGACTGTGATCGGGATTTGGATCGGGACTTGGATTGGTACTGGGATCGGGACAAGGATCGAGATTGGCATCGGGACTCGGATCGGGACTAGGATCAGGATTGGGATAGTGATTAGGATCAGGACTGGGATGGGGACGGGGATCGGGACTGGGATCGGGACAAGGATCGAGATTGGCATCGGGACTCGGATCGGGACTAGGATCAGGATTGGGATAGTGATTAGGATCAGGACTGGGATGGGGACGGGGATCGGGACTGGGGTCGAAACTGGGATCGGGACTTGGATCAGGACAGGATCGGGACTGGGATCGAGAGAAGGATCGGGACTGGGATTGGGACTGGGATCGGAACTAGCATCAGGATTGGGATCGAGACTGGGATCGGGACTTGGATCAGGACAGGATCGGGACTGGGATCGAGAGAAGGATCGGGACTGGGATTGGGACTGGGATCGGAACTAGCATCAGGATTGGGATCGAGACTGGGATCAGGACCAGGGTTGGAACTGGGATTGGGGCTGGGACCGGGACTGGGATTAGGACTGGGATTGGGATCGGGATTGGGATCGGGACTAGGACCACGACTAGGATCGGGACTGGGATTGGGACTTGGATCGAGACTAGGATCAGGACTAGGATCTGGACTGGGATCGGGACTGGGATCGGGACTAGGATCGGGACTACGATCGGGATTGCGATCAGGACTAGGATTGGGACCGGGATGGGGACAGGGATCGAGACTGTGGTCTGAACAGAGATTGTGACTTGGATCAGGACAGGGATCGGGACTGGGGTCGAAACTGAGATCGTGACTTGGATCAGGACAGGGATCAAGACTGGGATCAGGACTAGGATCAGGACTGGGATTGGGACTAGGATCAAGACTGGGACCGGGACTAGGACTGTGACTAGGACTAGGACTAGGACAAGGACTGGGACTGGGACTGGAAATGGGACTGGGACTGCGACTCGCACTGGGACTTGGACTAGGACTAGGATAGGGACTGGGACAAGGACAGGGATTGGGATTGGGACTAGTACAGGGACAGGGACTGGGACTGGGACTCTCATCGGGGCTGGGATCAGGACTAGGATTGGGACCGGGATGGGGACAGGGATCGAGACTGTGGTCTGAACAGAGATTGTGACTTGGATCAGGACAGGGATCGGGACTGGGGTCGAAACTGAGATCGTGACTTGGATCAGGACAGGGATCAAGACTGAGATCAGGACTAGGATCAGGACTGGGATTGGGACTAGGATCAAGACTGGGACCGGGACTAGGACTGTGACTAGGACTAGGACTAGGACAAGGACTGGGACTGGGACTGGAAATGGGACTGGGACTTCGACTCGCACTGGGACTTGGACTAGGACTAGGATAGGGACTGGGACAAGGACAGGGATTGGGATTGGGACTAGTACAGGGACAGGGACTGGGACTGGGACTCTCATCGGGGCTGGGATCAGGACTAGGATCGTGACTAGGACCGGGACTGGGTTCAGTACAGGGATCGGGACTGGGATCGGGACCGGGGTTGGAACTGGGATCGTGACTAAGATCAGACTGGGATCCGGACTGGGATCAGAGCTGGGATCGAGACTGGGATTGGGGCTGGGATTGGGATTGAGATCAGGGCTGGGATCAGGGTTGGGATCTGGACTGAGATCGGGACTCAGATCAGGACTGAGAACGAGACTACGATCAGGACTGGGATCGAGACTGGGATTGGGGCTGGGATTGGGATTGAGATCAGGGCTGGGATCAGGGTTGGGATCTGGACTGAGATCGGGACTCAGATCAGGACTGAGAACGAGACTACGATCGGGACTGGGATCGGGACTGGGATCGTGACTAGGATCAGGACTGGGATCGAGGCTGGGATGTGGACTGGGATCAGGACTGGGATCGGGACTAGGACCGGGACTAGGATTGGGGCTGGGATCGAGGCTGGGATAGGGACTAGGATCGAGGATGGGATCTGAGCTAAGATCAGGACTGGGATTGGGAGTGGGATTGAGACTGCGATCGGGATTGCGATCAGGACTAGGATCGGGACTGGGATCGGGACTAGGATCGAGGATGGGATCTGAGCTAAGATCAGGACTGGGATTGGGAGTGGGATTGAGACTGCGATCGGGATTGCGATCAGGACTAGGATCGGGACTGGGATCAGGAGTGGGATCGTGGCTTGGATCGTGACTGGGATCGGGACTCGGATCTAGACTGGGATCGCGTCTGGGATAGCGATTGGGATAAGGACTGGGATGGGGACAGGGATCGAGACTAGGATCAGGACGGGGATCCAGATTGGGATCCGGACGGAGATCGAAGCTGGGATCGGGACTAGGACCGGGACAGGGACTGGGACTGAGATAAGGACTGGGAGTGGGACTGGAACTAGGAATGGGACTGGGATTGGGACTGGGACTCGGATTCGGACTAGGACTTGGACGGGGAGTGGTACTGAGACTCAGACCGGGACTGGGATCGAAACTGGGATCGGGACTCGGATTGGGACTGGGATAGGGACTACGTTCAGGACTTGTATCGGGACTGGAGTCAGGAATAGGATCAAAACTGGGATCGGGGCTGGGATTGGGGCTAAGATCGGGGCTATGTTGGTGTCTGGGATCAGGGCTGGGATCGGGACTAGCATCGAGACTGGGATCGGGACTGGGATCAGGACTGGGATGAGGACTTGGATCAGGATTGTGATCGGGACTGGGATCGTTACTGGGATGGGGACTGTGATGAGGTCTGGGATCGGGGCTGGGATCGGGGATGGGATCGGGGTTGGGATCGGGGCTGAGACCGGGACTGGGATCGGGACTTGGATCGGGTTTGGGATCGGGATTGGGATCGAGATTGAGATCGGGACCGAGATAGGGACTGGGATCAGGACTGGGATTGCGACTGGGGTCGGGACTGGGATCGGGACCGGGGTTGGAACTGGAATCGGGACTGGGATCGGGATTGGGATCGAGATTGAGATCGGGACCGAGATAGGGACTGGGATCAGGACTGGGATTGCGACTGGGGTCGGGACTGGGATCGGGACCGGGGTTGGAACTGGAATCGGGACTAGGATCGAAACTACGATCGGGACTGGGATCGCGACTGGGATCAGGACTAGGATCCGGGCTGGGATTAGGGCTAAGATCGGGACTGCGATCAGGGCTAGGATCGGGGCTAGGATCGGGACTAAGGTCAGAACTGGGATCGGGACTAGAATCGGGACTATGATTGGGACTAGGATCGAGGCCGGGATCAGGACTGGGATCGGGACTAGGATCGTGACAAGGATCTGGAGTGGGATCGGGACTGGCATCGGGGCTGGGATTGGGACTACGATCTGGACTGCGATGGAGACTAGGATCGGGACTTGGATCGGGACTCGGATCGGGACTGGGATCGGGACTAGGATCGTGACAAGGATCTGGAGTGGGATCGGGACTGGCATCGGGGCTGGGATTGGGACTACGATCTGGACTGCGATGGAGACTAGGATCGGGACTTGGATCGGGACTCGGATCGGGACTGGGATTGGGACTCGGATCGGGACTGTGATCGAGATTGTGATCGAGACTGGGATCAGGTTTGGGATCGGGACTCAGATTGAGACTGGGATCGGGACTCATATCGGGACTTGGATGGGGACTGGGATAGCGACTCGGATCAGGACTGGGATGGGGACGGGGATCGGGACTGGGGTCGAAACTGGGATCGAGACATGGATCTGGACTTGGATCGGGACTGGAATCGGGACTGGGATCAGGACGGAGGCTCGAACTGGGATCGCTGCTGGGACCGGGACTAGGATCAGGACTTGGATCGGGACTAGGATCGAGACTAGAACCACGACTGGGATCGGGACTGGAATTGGGACTGGGATCGAGACTACAATCGGGACTGGGATCTGGACTGGGATCGAGACTGGGATAGGGACTGCGAATGGGACTACAATCGGGACTAGGATCGGAACTGGGATCGGGACTGGGATCGGGACTAGGATCGGGACTCTGATTGGGACTGTGATCGGGATTGGGATCGGGACTCGGATCGGGACTGGGATCAGGACTGAGATGGGGACTGGTATCGGTACTCGGATCGAGATTTCGATCGCGACTAGGATGAGGACTCGGATGGGGACAGGGATCAAGACTGGGGTCGGAACTGGGATGGGGACTAGGATTGGGACTAGGATCGGGACTGGGATCGGGACTGGGATCGGGACAGGGATTGGGACTAGAATCTAGACTGGGACTGGGACTGGGACTGGGACGGGGATTGTAAATCGGACTGGGACTGGGACAGGAACTGAGATTGGGACTGGGACTGGGACAGGGACTAGGACTTGGACGGGGAGTGGGAGTGAGACTCGAACCGGGACTTAGATCGGGACCGGGATCGGGACTGGGATCAGGACCGGAATCAGGACTGGGATCCGGACTCGGATCGGGACTGGGATCGGGACTAGGATTAGGACTGGGATCCGGACTGGGATCAGGTTTGGGACTGGGACTGGGATCGAGATTGGAATCGGGACAGGGATCGGGACTGGGATCGGGTTTGGGGTCGGGAGTGGGATTGGGACAGGGATCGGGATTCGGATCAGGACTGAGATCGGGACTGGGATCGGGACTGGGATCGGGACTGGGATCGCGACAGGGATCGGGACGAGGTTCAAAACTGGGATCGGGGCTGGGATCAAAGCTATGATGTGGTTTGGAATCGGGACTGGTATCGGGACGGGGATCAGGACGGGGATCGGGACATGGATCAAGACTAGGATCACGAGTAGGATCAGGACTGGGATCGGGACTGGGATTGGGACTCGGGTGGGGAATGGGATCAAGACTGGGATCGTTACTGGGATCGGGACTCGGATCGGGACTGGGATCATGAGTGGGATCGGGGCTAGGATCGGGACACAGATCGGGACAGGGATCAAGACTGGGATCAAGACTATCATCGGGACTAGGATCGGGACTGGGATCATGAGTGGGATCGGGGCTAGGATCGGGACACAGATCGGGACAGGGATCAAGACTGGGATCAAGACTATCATCGGGACTAGGATCAGGACACGGACCAGGACTAGGATCGAAGCTAGGATCGGGACTAGTATCGAGAGTGGGATCGCGACAGGAATTGGGACTGGGATCGAAACTGGGATCGGGACTTGGATCGGGTCTGGGATCGGGACTTGTATCCGGACTCGGATCGGGACTGGGATTAGGACCAGGGTTGGAACTCAGATTGGGGTTGGGACCGGGACTGGGATCAGAGTGGGATCGGGACTGGGATCGGGACTAGGAACGCGACTGGGATCAGGAATGGGATTGGGATCGGGATCGAGACTAGGATTTGGACAGGGATCTAGACTAGGGTTGGGCCTGGGATCGGGACTGGGATCGGGACTACGATCGGGACTGTGATTGGTACTAGGATCGGAATTGGGATCGGGACTGGGATGGGGATTGGGATCGGGAATAATTTCAGGACTGAGATCGGGATTGGGACCTGGACTGGGATCAGGACTAGGATCGGGACTAGGACTTGGACTGGGACTGGGAATGGGACTAGGACTGGGACTGGGACTGGGACAGGGACTGGGAGTTGGACTGGAAGTGCGACTGGGACTGCAATTGGGAGTGGGACTGGGACTAGGACTGGGACAGGGATTGGGACTGGCACTAGGACTAGGACGAGGACTGGGACTGGGACTCAAACCGGGACTCGGACCGGGACTGGGATCGGGATTGGGATCGGGACTAGGATCGGGACTGGGATCGGGACTTGGATCGGGACTGGGACCGGGACTGGGACTGGGACTCAAACCGGGACTCGGACCGGGACTGGGATCGGGATTGGGATCGGGACTAGGATCGGGACTGGGATCGGGACTTGGATCGGGACTGGGATCGGGATTGGGGTTGGAACTAGAATCGGGCCTTTGTCAGACTAGGATCGGGACTGGGATCGGGACAAGGATCAGGACGGGGATCGCGGCTGGGATCTAGGCTAGGAGCGGGACTGGGATCAGGGCTGGGATCGGGGCTGGGTTCTGGACTGAGATCGGGACTAAGATTGAGATTGGGATCGAGACTATGATCGGGAGTGGGATCGAAACTGGGATCGGGACTAGGATCGTGACATGGATCGATGCTGGGATCGGGACTGTGATCGGGACAGGGATCAAGACTAGGATCAGGACAACGATCGAGACTGGGATCGAGGCTGGGATCGGGACATGGATCGGGACTAGGATCGGGACAAGGATCTGGACTGGGATCAGGACTGGCATCGGGGCTGGGATTTGGACTAAGATCCGGATTGCGATCAAGACTAGGATTGGGATTGGGATCAGGACGAGGATCGGGTTGAGGATCGGGACTCGAATCGGGATTGTGATCGGGATTGGGATCGGGAAGAGGATCGTGACTCGGATCGGGTCTGGGATAGCGACAGGGATCATGACTGGGATGGGGGCAGGGATTGTGACTGGGGTCGAAACTGGGATCGGGACTTGGACGAGGACTGGGATCGGGGTTTGGACCGGGACTGGGATCAGGACTTGGATCGAGACTGTGATCGGGACTAGGACCGCGACTGGGATCAGGACTGTGATTGGGACGGGGATCGGGATTAGGATCGGGACTGGGATCTAGACAGGGATCAGGACTGGGATTGGGACTGGGATCGGGACTAGGGTGGGGAATGGGATGGGGACTGGGATCGTTACTAGGATCAGGACTGGGATCGGGACTAGGATCACGACGGGGATCGGGGTTAGGATCAGGGCTGGAATCGGGACTGGGATCAGGGCAGGGATCGGGGCTGGGATCAAGACTGGGATCGGGACTATGATGGGGACTGGGACAGGGACTGGGATCGGGACTGGGATCGAGGCTGGGATCGGGACTGGTATCGGAGTGGGATCGGGATTGGAATCGGGACGGGGATCGAAACTAGGATCGGGACTAGGATTGTGACTGTGATTCAGACTCGGATCGGGACTGGGATCGAGGCTGGGATCGGGACTGGTATCGGAGTGGGATCGGGATTGGAATCGGGACGGGGATCGAAACTAGGATCGGGACTAGGATTGTGACTGTGATTCAGACTCGGATCGGGACTGGGATCGGGATTGGGATCAGAGCTAGGATCGGGATTGGGATCGGGGCTGGGATCTGGACTGAGATCGGGACTGGGATCGGGACTTGGATCAAGACTATGATCAGGACTGTGATCGGGACGAGGATGGGGACTGGGATCGGGACCTAGATCGAGGCTGGGATCGCGACTTGGATCGGGACTGGGATCGGGACTGGGATCGGGACGAGGATGGGGACTGGGATCGGGACCTAGATCGAGGCTGGGATCGCGACTTGGATCGGGACTGGGATCGGGACTGGGATCGTGACTAAGACCGGGACTAGTATCAGGAGTGGGATCCAGACAGGGATCGGGACTGCAATCGTGACTGTAATCAAGACTAGGATCAGTACTCAGATGAGGACTGGGATCGGGATTGGGATCAGGACTGGGATCGGGCCTGTGATTGGGATTGGGATCGGAACTGGGATTGGAACTGGGATCGGGACTTGGATCGGGACTGGGATGGGGACTTGGATCTAGACTGGGATTGCGATTAGGAGAGCGACTGGGATCAGGACTTGAATGGGAATAGGGCCCGGAACTGGGATCGGAACTGGGATTGGGACTAGGATCGGGACTTGGAGCGGGACTGGGATCGGGACGAGGATCAGGACTGGGATCGGGACTGGGATTGGGACTGGGATCGGGACTCGGATCGAGAGTGGGATCGGGTTTGGGATAGCGACTAGGATTAGGAGTCGGATGCGGGCAATGAAACTGTGATCGGGACTTAGACCAGGACTGGGATCGGGGCTAGGACCGAGACTTGGATCAGGACTTGGATCGGGACTGTGATCCGGCTTAGGACCGCGACTGGGATCGGGACTTGGATTGGGACTGGGATCTGGCCTAGGATCGGGACAGGGATCTGGACTGGGATCGGGACTTGTATCGGGACAAGGATCGGGACTGGGGTGGGGAAGGGATCGGGACTGGGATTGTTACTAGGATCACGACTGGGATCGGGACTAGGATCAGGACTGGGATCAGGGTTGGGATCAGGGCTGGGATCAAGACAGGGGTCGGGACTATGATAGGGACTGGGACAGTGACTAGGATCGGGACTGGGGTCGAGGCTCGGATTGCGACTGGTATCGGGATGGGGATCGGGACAGGAATCGGGACAGAGATCAAAACTAGGATCGGGACTAGGATCGTGACTGTGATCGGGACTCAGATCGGGACTGGGATCAGGACTAGGGTTGGAACTGGGATCTGGGCTGGGACCGGGACTGGGATCAGAACTGGGATCGGGACTAGGATCGTGACTGTGATCGGGACTCAGATCGGGACTGGGATCAGGACTAGGGTTGGAACTGGGATCTGGGCTGGGACCGGGACTGGGATCAGAACTGGGATCGGGACTGGGATCGGGACAACGATTATGACTGGGATCGGGACTAGGATTGGGACCGAGATCAAGACTAGGATCGGGACTTGGATCCGGACTGGGATCGGGACTGGGATCGGGTCTGGGATCGGGACTGCGATCAGGATTGCAATCGCGACTAGGTTCATAACTGGGATCGGGACTGGGATCAGGACTTGGATTGGGACTGGCATCGGGACTTTCATTGGGATTGGGATCGGGACTGGGATCAGGACTGGGATCGGGACTCGGATCGGGACTAGAATCTGGACAGGGATAGCGACGAGGATGAGGACTGGGATGGGGAAAGGGATTGGGACTGGGGTCGGAACTGGGATCGGGACTAGGATCGGGACTAGGATCGAGACTGGAATCAAGACTGGGATCAAGACTGGGATCCGGACTAGGATTGGGACTGGGACTGGGACAGGGACTGGGACTAGGACTGGGACAGGGACTGCGACTAGGACTGTAACTGGGACTGGGACTGCGATTGGGACTGAGACTGGGACTGGGACTGGGACAGGGACTGGGATCGGGACTAGGATTGGGACTGGGACTGGGACAGGGACTGGGACTAGGACTGGGACAGGGACTGCGACTAGGACTGTAACTGGGACTGGGACTGCGATTGGGACTGAGACTGGGACTGGGACTGGGACAGGGACTGGGACTGGGACTAGGACTAGGACGGGGACTAGGACTAGGACTCGGACCGAGACTCGGATCGGGACTTGGATCAGGACCGGGATCGGGACTAGGATCAGGACTGGGATCGGGACTGGGATCGGGACTGGGATCGGGACAGGGATCGGGACTGAGATGAGACCAGGATCGGGATTGGGATCGGGACTAGGATCGGGACTTGGATCGGGACTGGGATGAGGGCTAGGATCAGGACTCAGATTGTGGCTGGGATCTGGACTGAGATCGGGACTGAGATCGTGACTTGGATTGGGAGTGGGATCTGGCCTAGGATCGGGACAGGGATCTGGACTGGGATCGGGACTTGTATCGGGTCAAGGATCAGGACTGGGGAGGGGAAGGGATCGGGACAGGGATTGTTACTAGGATCACGGCTGGGATCGGGACTATGATCAGGTCTGGGATCAGGGCTGGGATCAGGGCTGGGATCAAGACAAGGGTCGGGACTACGATGGGGACTGGGACAGGGACTGTGATCGGGACATGGGTCGAGGCTTGAATTGCGACTGGTATCGGGATGGGGATCGGGACAGGAATCGGGACAGAGATCGAAACTAGGATCGGGACTAGGATCGTGACTGTGATCGGGACATGGGTCGAGGCTTGAATTGCGACTGGTATCGGGATGGGGATCGGGACAGGAATCGGGACAGAGATCGAAACTAGGATCGGGACTAGGATCGTGACTGTGATCCGGACTCAGATCGGGACTGGGATCAGGACTAGGGTTGGAACTGGGATTTGGGCTGGGACCGGGACTGAGATCAGAACTGGGATCGGGACTGGGATCGGGACAACGACTATGACTGGGATCGGGACTAGGATTGGGACCGAGATCAAGACTAGGATCGGGACTTGGATCTGGACTGGGATCGGGACTGGGATCGGGACAACGACTATGACTGGGATCGGGACTAGGATTGGGACCGAGATCAAGACTAGGATCGGGACTTGGATCTGGACTGGGATCGGGACTGGGATCGGGTCTGGGATCGGGACTGCGATCAGGACTGCAATCGCGACTAGGATCAGAACTGGGATCAGGACTGGGATCAGGACTTGGATTGGGACTGGCATCGGGACTTTCATTGGGATTGGGATCGGGACTGGGATCAGGACTGGGATCGGGACTCGGATCGGGACTATAATCTGGACAGGGATAGCGACGAGGATGAGGACTGGGATGGGGAAAAGGATCGGGACTGGGGTCGGAACTGGGATCGGGACAAGGATCGGGACTAGGATTGAGACTGGGATCGAGACTGGGATCAAGACTGGGATCGGGACTAGGATTGGGACTGGGACTGGGACAGGGACTGGGACTAGGACTGGGACAGGGACTGCAACTAGGACTGAAACTGGGACTGGGACTGCGATTGGGACTGAGACTGGGACTGGGACTGGGACAAGGACTGGGACTGGGACTAGGACTAGGACGGGGACTAGGACTAGGACTCGGACCGAGACTCGGATCGGGACTTGGATCGGGACCGGGATCGGGACTAGGATCAGGACTGGGATCGGGACTGGGATCGGGACTGGGATCGGGACTGGGATCGGGACTGGGATGAGACCGGGATTGGGATTGGGATCGGGACTAGGATCGGGACTTGGATCGGGACTCGGATCAGGACTGGGATCGGGACTGGGATCGGGACTGGGATCGGGACTGGGATCGGGACTGGGATGAGACCGGGATTGGGATTGGGATCGGGACTAGGATCGGGACTTGGATCGGGACTGAGATGAGGGCTAGGATCAGGACTCAGATTGCGGCTGGGATCTGGACTGAGATCGGGACTCGGATCGGGACTGGGATCGAAACTATGATCGTGACTGTGATCGGGATTGGGATGGGGACTGGGATCGGGACTGGGATCGAGGCTGGGATCGGGACTTGGATCGGGACTCGGATCAAGATTTGGATCGGAATTAAGACCGGGACTAGGATCGGGATTGGGATGGGGACTGGGATCGGGACTGGGATCGAGGCTGGGATCGGGACTTGGATCGGGACTCGGATCAAGATTTGGATCGGAATTAAGACCGGGACTAGGATCGGGACTGGGATCGGGACTACGATCGTGACTGCAATCAGGACATAGATCAGTACTCAGATCGGGACTGGGATCGGGATTGCGATCATGACCAGGATTGGGCCTGTGATCGGGATTGGGATCAGAACTGGGATTGGGACTGGGATCCAGACGTGGATCAGGACTGGGATGGGGACACCGATCTAGACTGGGATTGCGACTGGGAGAGCGACTGGGATCAGGACATAGATGGGGATAGGGACCGGGACTAAGATCGGAACTAGGATCGGGACTAGGATCGGGACATGGAGCGGGACTGTGATCGGGACTGGGATCGGGACTGGGATCAGGACATAGATGGGGATAGGGACCGGGACTAAGATCGGAACTAGGATCGGGACTAGGATCGGGACATGGAGCGGGACTGTGATCGGGACTGGGATCGGGACTGGGATCGGGACTAGGATCGGGACTGGGACTGTGACTGGGACTAGGATTGAACTGGGACTGGGACAGGGACTGGGACTGGGACCGGGATTGGGACTAGGAGTGGGTCGAGGACGGGGACTGGGACTCAGACCGGGACTGGAATCGGGATTTGGATCGGAACAAGGATCGGGACTGTGATCAAGACTAGGATCGGGACTGGGATCGAGACTGGGATCAGGACTGGGACCAGGACTGGGATCAAGACTGATATGAGGATTGGGATCAGGACCGGGATCGGGTTTGGGATCGGGAATGGGATTGGGACTGGGATCGGGATTAGAATCAGGACCGAGATCAAGAGTGGGATTGGGACTGGGATCAGGACAAGGATCGGGGCAGGGATCAAAACTAGGATCGGGACGGGGATGGGAGCTAGGATCATGCCTATGGTGGGGTCTGGGATCGGGGCTGGGATCAAGACTGGGATCTGGACTAGGATCGGGATTGGGATCGAGACTACGATCGGGACTGGGATCAGGACTAGGATCGGGAGTGGGATCAGGACTGGGATCAGGAATGGGATCGGGATTGGGATTGGGAGTGGGATCGGGACGTGGATCGGGACGGGGATCAAATATAGGATCGTTACTAGAATAAGGACTTTGATCGGGACTGGGATCAGGTATGGTATCGGGGCTGGGATCGGGGATAGGATCGAGGCTCGGATCGGGGTTGGGATCGGGCTAAGACCGGGACTGGGATCGGGACTTGGATCGGGACTGGGATTGGGATTGGGATCGGGACTGAGATCGGGATTGGGATCAAGACTGGGATCGAGGCTGGGATCCAGACTGGGATCGAGACTGGGACTGGGTGTGAGACTAGGACTGGGACTGGGATTGGGATTCGGACTTGGACTCGGAACTGGACTCGGACTCGGACTCGGAGTCGGAATCGGACTGGGACTTAGACTCGGACTTGGACAAGGACTCGGACTAGGACTTGGAGTAGAACTCGGCTTGGGACTCGGAGCGGGTCTCGGACTATGACTCATACTAGGACTCGGACTGGGACTCGGACTGGGACTCGGACTGGGCTCCGATAGGCACTAAGACTGGCAGTGCCACTGGTACTGGCACTGGCACTGGCAATGGCAGTGGCACAAGCACAGGCACTGGCACTGGCACAAGCACTGGGACTAGGACTGGGGCTGGGACTGGGACTGGGACTGGGAGTGGGACTGGGACTGGGACTGGGGCTGGGATTGGGATTGGGACTGGGACTGGAGTGAAACTGGGACTGGGACTGTGACTTGGACTTGGACTGGGACTGGACCGGAGACACTGGGATTGGGACTAAAACTAGGATTGGGGCTGGGATTGGGACTGGGATTGGGACTGGGACTGGAGTGAAACTGGGACTGGGACTGTGACTTGGACTTGGACTGGGACTGGACCGGAGACACTGGGATTGGGACTAAAACTAGGATTGGGGCTGGGATTGGGACTGGGATTGGGACTCGGACAGGGACTAGGACTAGGATTGGGAGTAGGACTGGGACTAGGACTGGGACTGAGACTGGGACTGGGACTCAGACTGGGTCTGGGACTGGGAGTGGGACTGGGACATGGACTGGGACTAGAACTAGGACAGGGACCGGGACTGGGACACGGACTGGGAACAGGACTAGGACCGGGACTGGGATAGATACTAGGACCCGGACTAGGAACAGGACAGGGACCGGGAGTAGGACACGGACTGGAACCGGGACAGGGACCGAGACTTGGACTTGGAATGGGATCAGGAAAGGGACTCGGACTCAGCCCGGAACGGGGACCGGGATTCGGACTGGGACTAAGATCGAGACTGAGACCGGGACAAAGACTGGGACTGGAAGTAGGATTAGGACTAAGTCTGGGACTAGGACTAGGTTCGGGACTAGGACGGGGACAGGGACTAGGACTGGGACTGGGTTTGGGACTAGGACAAAGACCGGGAGTGGGACTCGGACTCGGACTCAGACTCGGACTCGAACTTGCACTCGGAATCAAACTCGGACTCACACTCGGACTCAGACTAGGAATGGGACTCAGACTATGACTCGGACAGGGACTCGGACGAGGACTCGGACAAGGACTCGGACTGGGATTCGGACTGGGACTTGGACTGGGACTCGTTCTGAGACTCAGACTGGGACTCGTACTAGGACTCGCACTACGACTCGGACTGGGACTCAGACACGAACTCGGACTGGGACTCGGACAGGGACTCGGACTGGCACTGG
The DNA here is from genome assembly GCA_023375785.1 of Penium margaritaceum. Lineage (NCBI taxonomy): Eukaryota > Viridiplantae > Streptophyta > Zygnematophyceae > Desmidiales > Peniaceae > Penium > Penium margaritaceum. Next base: position 60,810 of record SZWC01012871.1, on the reverse strand, counting down.
CACTGGCACTGGCAGTACCACTCGCATTGGCACTGGCACTAGCACTGGCACCGGCACTTGCACCAGCACTCGCACTGGCACTTGCACTGGCACTAGAACTTGCACTAGCATTGGCACTAGCACTGGCACTGGCAGTACCACTCGCATTGGCACTGGCACTAGCACTGGCACCGGCACTTGCACCAGCACTCGCACTGGCACTTGCACTGGCACTAGAACTTGCACTAGCATTGGCACTAGCACTGGCACTGGCACTGGCACTAGGACTGGGACTAATACTGGGACTGGGACTGGGACGGGGACTGGGACTGGGACTCGGACTAGGGTTGGGACTAGGACTGGAGTGGGACGAGGACTGGGCCTGGAACTGGGACGGGGACTTGGACTAGACCAGAGACACTGGGACTGGAACTGGGGCACGGACTAGGGCTATGACCAGGACAGGGATTGGGACAGGGACGTGGACAGGGACAGGGACTGGGACTGGGATTGGTACTGGAGCTCGGACAGGGACTCGGACTGGGACTGGGACTCGGACTGCGACAAAGACTCGGACTTGGACTAGGACTGGGACTGGGACTGGGATTGGGACAGGGACGTGGACAGGGACAGGGACTGGGACTGGGATTGGTACTGGAGCTCGGACAGGGACTCGGACTGGGACTGGGACTCGGACTGCGACAAAGACTCGGACTTGGACTAGGACTGGGACTGGGACTGGGATTGGGACAGGGACATGGACACGGACATGGACTGGGACTAGGACTGGGACTGTGACTAGGACTGGGAAAAGGACAAGGAGTGGGACTCAGACACGGACTAGGACTCAGACTAGGACTAGGACTGGGATCGGGACTGGGATCGGGACTTGCATCGGGATTATTGGGATTGGGATCGGGACAGGGATAGGAGCTTGGATCCAGACTGAGATCGGGACTTGGATCGGGACTAGGATCAGGACTAAGATCGGGACTAGGTTTGAGATGGGGATCGGGACTGGGATCTAGACTGGGATCGGGACTTGGATCCGGAGTGGGATTAGGACTGGGATCGAGACTGGGATCGGGACTCGGATTGGGACTAGGATCGAGACGAGGATCGCGACTGGGATCTCAACTGGGATCAGGATTAAGATCGGGACTATGATTAGGACTGGGATCATAGTCCCCATCCTAGTCCGGATCCGAGTCCCGATCATAGTCCCGATCCCAATCCCGGTCCCAGCCCTGATCCCAACCCTGATCATAGTCTTGATCCCAGTCCTGACCCCTGTCCCGGTCCCAGTCTCGATCCCAGTCCCGATCCGAGTCCTGATCCCATTCCTGATCCAAGTCCCGATCCCAGTCCTGATCCAAGTCCAGATCCCAGTCCCGATCCCAGTCCCAATCCCCGTCCCCATCCAAGTCCTGATCCTAGTCCTGATCCCAGTACCGATCCCAGTCCCGATCCCAGTCCTCATCCCAGTCTTGATCCTAGTCCCGATCCCTGTCCGGATCCCAGTCCCAATCCCAGTCCCGATCCCTGTCCGGATCCCAGTCCCAATCCCAGTCCCGATCCCAGTCCGGATCCCAATCTCGATCCCAATCCCGATCCTAGTCCCGATCCCAGTCCCAATCCCAATCCGGATCCCTGTTGGATCCTAGTCCGGATTCTAGTCCCGATCCCAGTTCCAATCCAAGTTCCCATCCTAGTCCTGATCCCAGTCTTGATCATAGTCCCGATCCCAGTCCCATACCCAGTCCCGATCCCAGCCCTGAAACCTGTCCCGATCCTAGTCCTAATCTCAGCCCCGATTCCAGTCTCAAACCTAGACCCGATTCCAATCCCGATCCTAGTCCCAATCCAAGTCCCGATCCCCATCTCATCCCAGTCCCAATCCCAGTCCCGGCCCTAGTCCCAGTCATAGTCCTAGTCCCAACCCTAATCCCAGTCACAGTCCCAGTCCCAGTCCGAGTCCTAGTCCCGGACCCAGTCGCAGTCGAAGTCCCAGTCGTAGTCCTAGTCGTAGTCCTAGTCGCAGCGCCAATCCTAGTCCCATTCCCATACCCAGTCCCAGTCCCTGTCCGATTCAGTCCCAATCTCGATCCCAGTTCCGATCCCAATCGCGATCCTAGCATCGATCCCCATCCTGATTCCTGTTTCGATCCTATTCCCGATCCCAGTCCCGATCCAAGTCTCGGTCCCAGTCCCGGTCCCAGTCCCGGTCCCATTATTAGTCTTCATTCAGGTCCTTGTACCGGTCCCCGTCCCGATCCTTGTCCCGATCCCAGTCCTGATCCCAGTCTCGATCCCAGTCCGGATCACAGTCCCGATCCCAAACCCAATCCCTGTTTTGATCCCAGTCCCGATGCTAGTCCCGATCCCAGTTCCGATACCACTAATGATCCCAGCCACGATCTGAGTCCCGATCCAGGTCTCAATCCAAGTCCCGTTCAGAGTCTTGATCCCTCGCTCGATCCCAGTCCTGATCCGAGTCCCGATCCTAATCCTGATCTAAGTCTCAATCTCAGTCCTGATCCCAGTCCTGATCCCAGTCCCAATCCCAATCCCGATCCTAGTCCCAATCCCTGTCCCGATCCCGGTTCCGATCCCACTCCCCATCCAAGTCCTGATCCTATTTCACATCCTAGTCGTGATCCCAGTCTTGATCCCTGTCCCGATCCCAGTCCCGATCCCTGTCTTGATCCAAGTCTCGATCCGAGTCTCGATCCCAGTCACGATCCTAGTCCGATCCCAATCCCGATCCCACTCCCAATCCCAGTCTTGATCCCAGCTCCGATCCCAGTCCCAATCATACTCCTGATCTCCGTCACGATCCGAGTCCCGCTCACCGTCCCGATATTAGTCCAAATCCCAGTCAGGATCCTAGTCCCGATCCCAGTCTAGATCCGATTCCCGACCCATGTCCTCATCCCAGTCATGATCCAAGTCCCGATCCAAGTCCCGATCCAAGTCCCGATCCGAGTCCTGATCCCAGTCCCGATCCTAGTCTCGATCCAAGTCCTGATCCCTGTCCCGATCTTAGTCCCGATCCAAGTTTGATCCCAGGTATGATCCCCATCCCGATCCCAGTCCAAGTCTTAGTCCCAGTTTGAGTCCAAGTCCCGATCCTCGTCCCAGTCCCAGTCCCTGTTGCAGTTGGAGTCGCAGTTGCAGTCCCAATGGTAGTTCCAGTCGCAGTCGCAGTCCCAGGCTAAGTCCCAGTTCCAGTCCTAGTCCCAGTCTCAATCCCGATCCCAGTCCCGATCCCAGTCTAAATCCTGGTCCAGATTCTAGTCCCAATCATGATCTCGATCCCAGTCCCGATCCCAGTCCTGATCCTAGTCTCGTTCCCAGTCCAGATCGTAGTGTTGATCTCAGTCCCAATCCCGGTCACGGTCCTAGTCAGGATCCCAATCTCGATCCCAGCCCTGATCCTTGTCGCAATCCCCATCCCGATCCCAATCCCCATCCTGGTTGTGATTCCAGTCCTGATCCTAGTCCCAATTTCAGTCACGATCCCAGTCCCGATCCCGGCCCGGATCCCAGCCCTGATCCAAGTCTCAATCCCGGTCCCGATCCTAGTCACAATCCCAGTCCCGGTCCCAGTCCCGATCCCAATCCCAATCCCAGTCCCGATCCCTGTCCTGATCCCGGTCCCGATCCATCACCCGATCCCAATTCCGATCCCTGTCCCGATCCCAGTCCCGATCCAAGTCTTGATCCCAATCCCGATCCCAATTTTGATCCTAGTCCTGATCCCAGTCCCGATCCCAGTCCCGATCCCA